>NADL03000232.1:0-67153 GCA_002205965.3 Kappaphycus alvarezii
CAGCCACCCATCGGCCAGGGGTGGGAATTAATGTGGCCATTATATAGACCTTTCAGAGTCACTCGTAGTATCACCCACAACCTAGAACTGTACTGACATCACTATGACAGCGTGTCCTAAAATAAAAAATCAACCGATGAATTTGCCACACTCACCCAAATTAAAAATATCTTGCAAATTCAAAACTGTAAAAATATCTTCCCAGTTCCAATACTGTATACAATTTGGTCCTCATCTAGATTTTTTCGTGTGCGAATTTGCACACATCACGCCCTCCCGCTCAAGACGAACGTCCCGGCTCGTCATGCTCTTGTTGTTCTTGGGAGTTCTATCCATTCATCAGGGAGAGTATGGTTCACTAAAGGATATGGTAGTAGCTCATTTCCAATATGATGAGAGAGTGTGTACCGTGCGATGACCGGCTCATCTCCTTGGTCAAGAGTTTCGTAGATTCGGCGTATGGTTTCATAGTGTTCTCTAATGAGCTCCTCCCGTTTCACTTCTCCAAACCTTCCAAATGTGAGGTAATAAACGTAGTATGCAAACTTTTCTGGCAACGGGTCCAGAAACGGGTATCTGAAGGAGAAAAAAACTCGCAACATAAGGACTGAGTCCTCACGAGTAAGGTGCGCCCCGTGAATGGTCTGGAAGCACATGCAAATACTAATGGCAAAAAAGGAAATTACTTCTGCTTCTCGAGGGTCCTCTGTCATTTCGCGAAGCCAACGTCTAATTGGTAGTCGTCCAATAATTAAGGATGCATAGTTTCCCCCTGGGAGACTAGGCGGTGTTTGAGGCGATCTTCTTGGCGATCTTCCTCGCTGCTCCCGACGCCTTGCCCTCTTCGATGATCCGCCCCGATCACTTGATGGTCCAGCTCGTATCATCATCACGGCCTCGGGAGGATCTGGTCTTCAGCTGAGGTTGTGTTCTGAGCGGAGCAACGTAAGGTTCCCATAGAGGATACGGGACCAGTCGATATTCCATATCAGGGGGCAAGCTGTAACCTCTCAGTCGCACATCTTGGTTGTTCTTGAGAAATACGTAAACTGGACGGATTGTTCAGATATGTTTGCGACAAGTCTCCGATAGCTACCATTCCATACCTTCCTATAGAGTAATGATATATGACTTCCACAAACTCTGGACCTGCTTCCGTGAACCTTCCGTTTTGGAATGAGAATAGAACTCTGATAATAGTCGGAAATCTTCTTCAGGTAGCAATGGTCCGTTCAACGTACGAAAACATAGGCATATATTAATGTAGAAATGGATGATTACGTGGAGTTCGTAGTAGTCACGCGTAATCGAGATGATCCATTCCCAGGCCCTTTTTCCTCCCATAGGAATCATTCTATAGTTAAAGATGAGTATGCCGTGGTTGCGCATAGTCCTGTGTGAGAAGGAATTCTTCAGGCCTCTGATGGTAAGGGACCAGACGACGTGCATGGATGGCCCTCCTTGATCTCTTCCCTGAGCTTGAACAGAGCTTATAATGCGGGTGTCTTTCCTCCGTGACGATGCAAGGGTTCGAGTACTTTGTTTGGAAGGCCGGCCACTTCACAGCCTGTTGCATTGCTTTTCCATGTACTACAAGTACTTTAGAGCCGACTGAAAGTTTGGACTGGAGGCTCTTCATCCTTATTTCTTGTCTGTGGCGCGCGGTGTGATCTCCAGCTTCGGTGGCCAGTAGTTCGACTCTCTACTCTCTTCATCGATAATATTTGTTTCCATGTCTCTCTGTAACATTCTAGGAGCCTTCCGTACATTAGCTCGAACGGTGACCGTCCATTCTTCCTCTTCTTCGACGATAGCCGTATAACACTTTTGGTAAGGCATCTTCCCACTGGATTTCATTCTCGACATAGTTTTCGATATTGCTCGTTTGATGGTTCCAACCATCCTCTCCGCTTTCCCGTTTGACATAGGAGCGTATGCGAGAACTGTCTTCAGCTGAATACCTTTCTCTTCCAAAAAAACGAAGCAGTGAAGTTGCAGTAAAACAAAGGGCGTTATCCGAGATGATCCTTTTTGGAAGACCAAACGGTTCAATTATTTCTTTTTCGATGAATCTCAGGACCACTCAGCATTGGCCTCCTCAACTGCAACTGCTATTGGCCATCCAGTAAGATGTTCCACCCCTATAAGGAGATATTTGTTTCCGGAAGAGGTTTCCTTGAATGGGCCGGCAAAGTCAATTGAGAAGGTTTCAAAGAGACCGGAAACTGGAAAGCTTAGAGTTGTCTTATACTTTCGTATCGGAGTGAATTTTTGGCAGCTGTCGCAGCTTTTCACGAAATTATAGACGTCCTTATGGATACTGGGCCACCAGAATCTCCGTAATGAATTTTTGGTTGTTTCGAGATCCCAATGCCCTAACTCATCATGAAAAGCCCTCAAGATCTTTGTTCTTTCATTCGAAGGGGCCACTAGACGAGGACCGGCTTTGGTGTGTCGGAAGAGTTTCCCATTCCACAATGTAAAAGCCTTTTGATTCCTGCGTACCCAATTTCTGTGTTCATCAACCTTTCTCATTTCTAGTCCCAAGGAATTTAATTAGTCCGTGAATATTAGCTTCGTACTCGTTTTGTTCGGCACTTGCACCTCGGCAACTCCGACGATGTCTCGGAAGCTTTTTCATTTGGAATCAGTGGATCCCTCAAGCGGGATAGGTAATCGGCAGGCTGATTATTGCGTCCGGGCCTATACACAATTTCAAACCGATATTCTGCGAAAATGTCGAGCCATCGGGCCAAGCGGTGATGTACATCTTTCTTTTGGAATGCTGTCTTAAGTGCCTGGTGATCAGTTATCAAGACAAATTTCTCGAGTGATAAAAGGTAAACACGAAACTTTTTCAGTGCGAAGACGACAGCTAGCGCTTCTTTCTCGCAGACTGAGTATCTCTTTCCGCATCATTCAGAGTGCGACTTGCGAATTGAACAGGGTGTAGTCTTCCGTTTTCATCTTTTTGGGACAAAACGGCACCCAAAGACCGTTCTGAGGCATCTGTCTCCACAACAAATGGTCTCTTGAAATCTGGATACATGAGCACTGGGGGGACACATAGCTTATCTTTAAGCTCTCAAATGCAGTTTGCATTTCCTTGTTCCAGTAAAATTTTCCGTTTTTGTGTGCTGGCATGTAACGGTGCTGCAGTCTTGGCGAAATCTTTGATAAATCTTCTGTAATATGAGGCCAGTCCTAAGAAGCTTCGAACCTCCGTCTTTGAAGCGGGCCTTGGTGCCAACTTGATTTTTTTCGTTTTCTCTGGATCCACTTTAATTCCCTCTTGATCGACGATATGACCGAGTAATTGGATAGACGTTTTCGCAAAGAAGCATTTGCTTAACTTAATTTTCAGGCTGTACGCAGATATCTCCACCACGTCTTGACATGCGATATGTGCTGATCCAAGGTTTTTGAGAATATCACACATCATCGATATAAACTCTTGCAAATGGAAGTCCTTTCAAAACCTCGTTCATCATTCTTTGGAATGTAGCTGGGGCATTCATGAGACCAAAAGGCATCACTTCGAACCTGAATGTACCGGCTTTGCTAAAGGGTTGTTTTTTCCTTACATTTTTCATCCAATGGAATCTGCCAATAACCAGTGTAAAGATCAATTGAGGTGAAGTATCTCCCGTCCTTCAAGTCCTCGAGGATTTCCTCCATTTCGGAATCGGAAATCGATCGGGTATCATTCTCTGGTTCAGTTGTCGGTAATCGACGCAAAACGCAGTTTTCCATCCTTCTTTGGTGCGACCACAACTGGAAATGACCATGGGGATGAAACTGGCCGAATAATATCATTTTCCAGCATACTTGTAACATTCTCTGAGATAAATTGGTCATATTTTGGCGGTTGACGTCTAGGCCTGTGGTAAATTGGTTGAGTATCGGTAAGTTCAAATGAGTGAGTGACCGGTACACTTGCTTGTCTTAATCTGAAACGCTCCATGCAATTACTTCGGAAGATGTTAACATGTCAGATGTTTTCATTGAGGCGGGGGCGGGAAGGTGCTGTACTTTTTCTTGAATTTCTGCCATATGGCGCTCTTCTTCTTCTTGATCTCACCCTCCAAATTTTGAAGGACCTTTCCGGCGTGCTCACATCTTCAGATATGGAATTCGATATTTTGTTTTCCTTGCAATTGTAATCTTCTTTCATGCTCGAATTCCGTCCTTTGATTCGATATTATCGCAAAAAGAAACACATTCAGGTGTCAAACCTACCCTAGAATTCCAGTCTTCATCTGTTTCAAACCCAGAATCATAATCGTCCCATGTCATGTTCATCCCCCGAGCGTACCCTTTCCACTTCCGAAAGTGTTAGTTGGTTCGGAATCTTCGCTGTCATAGCTAGAAGTGAAATCTTCACTGTCCTTTCTCAAATCTTCCGGATGTGTGCTTTTGTCGAAATCCAGGGGCATCTTCACGTTCTGCCGTCAACATTAACTGAAACGATTTGGTTGCCCAAGTCAATGCAGGTCCCTAGTCTTTCCATGGTAGGGCAGCCAATGATTGCATCGAAAGGGAGATCAGGCATGACAAGAAAGTCTACATCAACTTTAGAGTCCCCAAAGAACACGGAAACCTTGTCAACAGTGCCCATGCATTTTGAGACGGTTCCATCCGCCACAGTTATTCTTCGAGTAGTTGGAATAATTTGAGACCTAGATCTGTCAAAAGTTTCTGAAATAAGGTTTGGAACAGCGCCCGAATCGAAAAGAGCTTGGGTTTTCATTCCCAATACTTTGACTGGTACTAGTTTAAGACGTCTTGGTGCTGTCGAGGCCGATTGAAGAAACAGTTTCTTACCCTTAGCGGACTTATTAGACCTGATAATTTTTTTGAGTCTTTTCTCGCATCCTCTGCGTCGCCCCTCAAAAGTTGACCAAACGTTATCCCAGTTGGGGCGATGCAAGCTCAGCCACCAAATTGTACTTCTTCACATATTCTAGTACGTCCTTCGGGATACTCTTAAATTTCTTACTCTTTTCGTCTTCTTGGCCGAGTGTTTCCACTCCTGGAACAACTTGATCAGACCTCTTGGTTCGAGGAGGTACAGGTGCTGGGATATGCTCCAGCATTCCATAATCTAGCCTAGGTTTTTTCGATAAAATGTTCCCTTCCCCATCCCTTTTTGTCACATTGACTTGACTGATTTCTTCAGCGATGGATACGTTACCGGCATCCGTCAACTTTGATCCTTTCTGTTTTGTAAGATTTTCATCTCTGGTCCTGACTCGCTCCTTGCGTCCGATAAATTTGCTCTTCTGTTGTCTTTAGACCAGCAGTTACTTTCATGATGCCCATATCGACCGCACTTTCCACAACGAGTGTTTCTATGTGGATTATCAGGACACCTATTTGCAAAGTGTCCAGGCTTGTGACAGTAGGAACAGACTTCTGCGGCCTTGGGGGCCCCAGACTGGTTCTTCTTAATGGTAAGAGTAAGGCTTTCCAACTGCGAGGTTATCATGTCAAGTCGATTATCGAATCGGGTTTCCAACCTTTCTTCCAAGTTTTTGACATCGCTCCTGACTGATTCCAATGCTGCTGCGCTAGTAGCTGGCCTTTGATAATTCTTTTCAGGATGTACGATAGCATAGATGTGCGGGTTTCCCTCGGTATTTCACTTAGTGACTGAAACGTCTCCGAATTTTTGACAAATTCTACTATGGTACCCTTCAGTTCATTAAAAGTGTGAGGGCCCTTGATGAGGAGGAAATCGGAGAGCCGCTTATCCCCCATCGCCGCCTTACGCAGCATTCCGTACTTGGCTTGGGCGTTGAACCCAGCCTTTTCATAGAGATCACACAAGTATACCAATGAGCTTAACAAATCGTCGAAGTTGAGCCGGGCCTCTATGGCGGTACGAATCATCTCATCTGGTTCTACCTCCTTAGCATATTCTTTCACAAGCCACTCACATACCTCACCGAAGTTACGCCCATTCCCGTTAAGAGACCACCCGTTGATAAACTTGGCCTTATATTTGTGCTTTGCGTCACCATGAAGATAGGCGAAGATACTTTCGGCCTTCTCTTCATCGCTCTTCTCACGCATCACAACGTTGACATATGTATAGAGAAACTCCTCAACGTCTTCATTCTTGCCCCTGTGAACGTTATACGAGCAGCGTTGAGATCCATGATTACAGAAAAGAAATCCCCTCGAATGGTTCCCTAAGACTGCTCAACTCGAATACCTCGGGTGCAACCCCCTCCACAAGAGTACCAAATGATAGGGGTAAATCGTCGGGAGAAGAGATACTTAGAACCAACTACCCCAAGACGGAGGTGTTGCGAGCGACAAAAGTGCTACCGTGGTATAGTTGAACAAAAAAAAGGAGTGTATATGGGAGAGAGTTGAGAGGGCTACAAGCAAGTATAAAAGGGGCAGGGTCTACCACTGATGCTCTGTGACCAGCTTGGGAAAAGTTTCTTGGGTCTGAAGTTGACTCTCAACTTCCTACTACTCGGGATTTGACTTGAAGTTGTCTGCCAACTTGCTTGACCTCCATGAGGAAGCAGTTTTCTCAGCTTATATAGACTTTTGGCTACCCCTAAAGTCTCAAAAAAACATACTAAGAACCATAAAATGCGTCAAATGGAATCGTGTGAACGAGAAAGACTAACAGGGATAATATCAGGATAAGTATCTAGATTTCTTTCTTACAATTTTAGTCTTCGAGATAAGAGCCAAAACGTTCCTCTAAAATATATTTTTTACGCAACCAGTCCCAACATATACCTGCAAACGGCTAATAATTCTATATTTCGTCCTAGAATATATCTAAACCACTAAAGATGCCCCTATCCGGTTCCAGCATCGGGACTACCCGATGCATACTGTCCGGCTCCCTCCTTACCACTAAAAAACTTTCCATGTCTCCCTCTCCTTCATCCTCCTCGTCCTCGTCTTTTACCTGTTCTTCTGTCTCGTTTTCTTCTATCTATTCCTTGCCTCTTCTGCCTCCTCTAACCAGTGCGGACGGACCCAATCCCGAACGTATTCCCAGTCCATTCTTCTACAATAATCATCATAGTCGGTTGGTCCATTGGCATCAAATCTAGAGCGTTGAGGGGGCTGCGGCCTCGGGATGATATCCAATGCGCTACAGACCATGCGCATGGCTGACTACAGTGGACGCTACCGCCCGCATGTGGAGGGTATGAGCTATCATGGACCGGGTGAAGGCGACACTCCGACCCCGCAACACGCAACCAAGTACCAAGAGTTGGTAGGAGCCCTCAAGTATGTTTTCGACTGCACGCGACCCCACTACATCGAGTTTTATGTGAGCAGGCATAGTGCAGGTGCTCAAACTTCGGTCATGCGGGATTGGCTGCTCACAAAGCACTTACTGCGATATCTGAATCACACGATGCAAAATTGCATCGTACAACACTCCATTGACAGAAGGGACGACAATACACTTTAACTATAGACTACTTCAATTAGACTCACAGAGTGAAAGAAAATACGCAATTCTATTCCTGGAACCATGCAACATTGAATGGAAGCCCACTATAGATACCTCTAAAATAGGATATCCAGACTCTCAGTACATGTGAGCAAATTATGTAGCAGCCACAGTGTCAGCTCAAACAAAAAATATGTGCGGTGATTTTTCTCATTCTTTCGCGTTCTTACAGAACCCATATCGGCCAATATCGAAAATAAATAGTCAATTTAAAGGTGCACTAAAGACCATGTGTACGAACTAAAGTAATTCTATCCATTATCACAAACATTAGCCACAGAAAAAGCTTCTGGGAACAAAATATCGCTAAACTACTTGCTGTCCACAGGAAAACAGTCGGATATGCTAGCCAAGACGCTGCAAAATACAAAAAATACACCCATAGGTACGAGGCTTAACATCAGCTGAAAATGCTGTTGTCGGCCACTAACGCGCTTCTTTTCTTTGTCACTATAGGAACAATGATGATAGTCACACGGCTATGTCTCCCGATAGTAGGACCGCAGGCCTGCCTTTACTCCGAGGACTCGACTTAAGCTCCTCTTTTCAACTTTGGCCTTCATTCTCCCTTTCAATTAACAGACGCACACTTCCTAACACAGTAAACACCCTTTCGGTATTTAACCATACTGCACGTCACAACAGAAGCTGTAAGTTACAACATGCTCCATTGAAGTTAGCGTTAGCGTTAAGTAGCTTCAGTTAGTTAATGTTGCAGATTCTGCGGGTCTTAGTTTTCAAACCCCGCTGAGCAGCCCTGGTTACAAAGTATTCTAAGAGCCCGGGAAGATCTTCAGCCAATGAGGTTAGTGGCTCCCAGGTCTGATGGACGGCATCCGGCGAACCTTACGATTCAACTAAGATCTCAATTTGCCGGTTGTGAGTGCGAATACTACGCAACTTCTTTGCGCTCTGGTACTTTATCTCAGAGTACTCTGCATATTCCAATATCTGGGGGTCAACAGCTTCAGTAGCAGATTCTGTAGCGCTGCTCTATAAAAGATAATCCTGCGCACATGTACGTGTTCCACTTTTCCTCCCGGTAGATTTTTAACATCATAAATCCATGCAGATTGTGTTCCAACAATTTGTCTGGGACCACTCCAGCGAAATTTGCAGTTTTTGCCCGTGCTTTTGAGCTTTGCGTGCTAGCACGTAGTCTTCTATACTAAACGTGACTGGCCTTACATTTGTACTTTCATTGTGCCTGACAATGGACTCTTTTCGACGCGCTGACTAACAATCTCTCGCTTAAACCTCTATGCACACTATCCAGTGCAATCTTTGTTTGCTCTATCTCTATCAGTTGCCTCGCGCGGACTTTTGACACCACAGGGAGTTTCCTGTACCTTTCCATAGGCATAGCCTGAGGTAGCGTTCTATTAGGACTTTGTCCTTAAATACCTTCAATGGTGAGCGATAAACTCCTGTACCACTCTCAAGCAGTTCTAGCCGCTTCGGCGGCGCCTGGTTCTAGATTCTTTACACATATTCCATAACAGCAGGCCAATCCTTTGCATCGAGACGAAACTCATGTAGTACGACAAGACACGCACGTTTTACTTCTCGACACACTCTCTCGACTGTCCTATTGGCCCACGAGGAGTACGCAGTAGTGAAATGATGGCTGATTTTGAGCTCCTTGGCTATGAGTTTGAACAGCTCATTCTTAAAATGGGTCCCCTGGTCTGATACCATGAATTCCATCACCTCGAATGTCGCAATCCAAGTACGGAGAGCACCAGCAGCAGCTTCATTCGAGGCCACAGTCGTGGGCCAGATCCAAGTGAATGAACTACGGTCATCCCTAGTGAGTAGTGCATGCTGTATATCTCCTACACTCTTACCCATACGCAGAAAGTCGAAAGGTATCACTTCATTCGGCTTTCCACCGTGTAGTGCTGAGCCTAAAGGACGTGGGACAGTCTCCCCTGTACGAGTCACTAGACACTGCAAGCAACCTTGTACAAAGTCGCGTATATCTGCCGTCATTGCTTGCCAGGTAAAGTTCTCACGAGGTATACTTTCGGTCGCATCTATCCCCCGGTGTCCGACACTTCCGCAATGTGCTCAATACTGTACTCAAACTTAGAGAGTAACAAAGCCCACCGATGCACCTTCGCCACAATGTGCTGGACAGTAGACGGCTGCATCGCGTATGGCGCAAACACGAACAGTAGAATCCGATGGTCGGTAAACACATGGACGGGGTGCTTGTGCATGAAAAGATAATCTAATTTATCGATCGTCTTGACAATCGCGAATCCTTCCTGCTCATAAGTGCTCTAGTTACATTGGGCTCCCGTAAATGTTCCCAGGCGTTGTCGGTGAGGGGCGCATTATGCAGCACGCGGTAGGCGGATCGCTGCAGGGACTCAAACTCCGCTGCAGGCTCCGCAGCGTTCTGAGGGTGAGCAAGCCGAAACGCGTGAAGCACCCGGCATGCGGAAACCGTCGACCGCGCATTCTGCAAGCGGAAACTCGGCCGGGAAAGCAGCGCGGTCAACTAGCGAAGTGTGCTGCCAGGGGATGCGGGTCTTACGGGGGCTAATAGACAACCATAAGAGGGGCCGCAGAGTGCGAAGGACCGTAATGCTCGCCACACACCATCGAGTGACCCTATTATTGTACCGTCGTCGGCGTACCACTGATTCAAAATAATACCCTCATCACCGGCGACCCGCCGGATGGGCAGTTGTATCATCAAAAGAAAAGCAGCATACGATATGACGCGGCGAGCAATAAATAAAGCCAAGCAACGTACTATGCCACATATGTTACTTCCCCTTCTTTCTATTTGCGAGAGAAATAGTCTGGGCGTCCCCATATACTGCGGCCATACGTCGCGGGAATGGAGCTTGTGTATGAGCCAGAGATGCCCACCCTAACTTTTGGGCTACAGTAGAACAGTTCATGGCGCAAGGCCAAGTCTAGCCGCTAGAAAGATAGCACGTTATTACAGTTCGTATTGTTCCTATGGCATGAAATGATGGGCGATTCGGACCAGGCATACGGGCCGTGCTCTACGGAAACGAGTCTATCTTTGGATTATGCGACCAATGCTGCAGCCATAGTAACAGGGGGAACGTTTGGGTGTTTTACTGTTGGAAGATATTTCCGACCTATCCCATGGTTTTCCAGACAACCGCAATCGACTCAAAAAGGGTATACCTACAGCGTAATGGCCATAGTAACATAAACTGGTAGTACTGTGCGACTTTTGCAGCATATTCCTGACTGCAAGCTCGGAAAGTGTGCAGCGCCCTCAGCACGTGTACGCGAGAAACAGGCGCACTACAGTCCCGCGGTTCCCCATGCACATGCTTTGCCGTACCCACAGAGCGTAAAGTCACCTAGGGCCTTCCTACGCAACCAGAGACCTCATTGACCCAACAATGGCCACTTTCTTGTTTCAACCTAGCCCACCACACACACAAGAAAAAATGTCTAATCACAGCAACAAACCCAACTACCGACACCTAGATCTGTACATCACAGAGACTCCCTTTCCCTCCTTCCCCATCCCCTCCCATCCCTCTCCATCCGCGCGCGTGCGCGCGTGCGCATAGCGCTCCCATCTTGCACTGAGAGTAGAGCCCCGTCCACGGCTCCAACCTTTTCGTCAACTTCCAATACGTAATTTTTGCAAAATTTCTCCCTCCACGTTTCCTTTCACCCCGCAAAGGGCGCGAACCTATTCAAGCTACCGTTCCCATCTCCCACTTGCCGGGTTCCCACCAAATTCTACGCCAAGCCAAGCGACAGGCTGCTACTTTTCTCCTGGGCAATCGGTGTGGAAAGCAAGACCCGTCCAACTCCTCCCTCGTCCTCGATCCGAAACTCGGAACGTCGAGGCTCCGCGGGGAAATTAAAGTTTTCAAACGGTCACATTCCTTGGCTGACGCCACGTGGCCACCTGGAATCATGTCTGGGCGCAATAACAGTACGGAAAGGGAGGTCTGAGGTGCATTCCAGAATACAGGATCGGTGTCCCGAGGATTGTCGTACAGCATTATAACAAGCCCAATCGCTTAGTGGGGTGCATCGGTCTAGGACCTTAGGGGGATTAATTGCCACCAAGACTATAGTACTCCTGCAACACCAAGTGTGGTAAATCTTTATGGGTTGTACAATGTCGCACAGAAGCGTGCGGAGGGTACTCATAAATTAACTACGGATGCGGGCGGCGGGTAGAAACCTGTCGCGCCTGCCTTATTTGGAGACTAAATGTAAACGGGTAACGAAGTCGCGGAGCTCTTGTTGAGGGGAGGAAACGCGACGGGAAGCGGCGAAGGAAGCAAGGCGGCGGAAAAAACCTTTGGCGTCGTCGCCCAAGGCGGCATAGATATCAATCCCGACGGGGAAGAGGAGGATATAGTTTTGGTTGCAGTAAGTGCCGTAATGACGATGTTTCTCCGCTCTGCGAGTGTTTGCGGTAGCGCCTGCGGTAACCGTACTCGGCGAAATGTGGCGGCGTGCGGAGGGGTGGGCAACAGTAACGTCGACGGCGATATCGGTACTCTGAAGCCCGTATGCAGCGGGTATTTAAATGTTAATTCGTAACGCGGGGGATTCCGAATGCCCAGACGAGTTGAGAACCTGGTAGAGCAGCGGATGTTCGACGAGGGCGACGATCCCAACTTCCTTGCAGTACGGGCAAGAACGTTGCGGAGGATGTGCTGACGACGATTCATTCCGTCTTCGTATTTGCAGGTCAACGCGTGTTGGCCGCTTGGATCTAAGATGGGTGCGATGTTGGTTGAGCGGCGGGAGCAGACTGGACAGCGAGTTGATCCAAGGGAATAGCGCGATGCCGAGACGTAGAGCCAGAGCGACTTTCCACGTAGAAGAGGACATGTACGTACCGCGGTGGGGATGAGGAAGCGAAGAGAAAACAGATGAGGCGGAGGATGGGGGCATGGAGAGGAGCCGTGCTCAGTCGTGGGCTGCCGCGGACGAGAACAACCTATCGGACTTCGATAGCATGAGTTCAGTTGTGATCGCTGACTGGAGCCTTTCGCCGGGGACCGGCGATGAACAACGCTCGAAAAGAGCAGTAGCTGTAAGCGACGAAGACAGCTGCGGGTGGCGGGATGATAAGAGCGAGATGGTGGACCGAGGGATCTCTTCCAAGTGGCGGTCCTGGGAAAGAGTAAGCAGGTCAGAGATAAGTCCAAAGGAATCAATTACAGATGCTGCGTAAGCAGCCTCGGTAATGTCTGAAGTTTGCAAGAGACCTAGATCGCCCATTAAGAATGGGAGAATGGCTTGGAACCAGGCTCGCTCTGGGCAGGGCAGCTGCAATTGGTGAAACGATTCCCTCTGCTTCTGACAGAAAGCTAGCGGCGAGTATCGCTGATTGAGTGGAGGGAAGCGTATGTAGCAAGTGCATGACCTTAGAGGCGCTCGCGCAGAAGCAGTGTAAGTGGAAAGCCAATTGACCATCATCCAGGTCTCGAAGGGATAGGAAGATGTGGTCGACTGCGTTTTGGCGGCCTGCGAAAAATTGGGAAACAAAAGGGTCCGAGCCAATCGGGGATGCCAGTAATGTGCGCAAATTCGCACACGAAAAAATCTAGATGAGGACCATAATTGTATACAGTATTGGAACTGGTAAGATATTTTTACAGTTTTTGAATTTGCAAGATATTTTTAATTTGGGTGAGTGTGGCAAATTCATCGGTTGATTTTTTATTTTAGGACACGCTGTCATAGTGGATGTCAGTACAGTTCTAGGTTGTGGGTGATACTACGAGTGAGTCTGAAAGGTCTATATAATGGCCACATCAATTCCCACCCCTGGCCGATGGGTGGCTGGATGGGTATGGCACCTAGAGATTTACCTTGAGGAAATATCTATCTAATGAATCTCTCTCTGGTTCACACGATTCCCGTGAGTGCATTTTATGGTTATTAGGTCTGTTTGTTTGAAGACTTTTAGGGTAGCCAAAAGTCTATATAAGCCGAGTAAACTGCTTCCTTTGAGAGGTCAAGCAAGTTGGCAGACAACTTCAGGTCAAGCTCCGAGTAGTAGGAAGTTGAGAGTCAACTTCAGACCCAAGAAAACTTTTTCGTAAGCTGGTCGCAGAGCATCAGTGGTAGACCCTGCCCCTTTTATACTTGCTTGTAGCCCTCTCAACTCTCTCCCATATACACTCCTTTTTATTTGTTCAACTATACCACGGTAGCACTTTTGTCGCTCGCAACACCTCCGTCTTGGGGTAGTTGGTTCTAAGTATCTCTTCTCCCGACAATTTACCCCTATCATTTGGTACTCTTGTGGAGGGGGTTGCACCCGAGGTATTCGAGTTGAGCAGTCTTAGGGAACCATTCGGGGATGATTTCTTTTCTGTAATCATGGATCTCAACGCTGCTCGTATAACGTTCACAGGGGGCAAGAATGAAGACGTTGAGGAGTTTCTCTATACATATGTCAACGTTGTGATGCGTGAGAAGAGCGATGAAGAGAAGGCCGAAAGTATCTTCGCCTATCTTCATGGTGACGCAAAGCACAAATATAAGGCCAAGTTTATCAACGGGTGGTCTCTTAACGGGAATGGGCGTAACTTCGGTGAGGTATGTGAGTGGCTTGTGAAAGAGTATGCTAAGGAGGTAGAACCAGATGAGATGATTCGTACCGCCATAGAGGCCCGGCTCAATTTCGACGATTTGTTAAGCTCATTGGTATACTTGTGTGATCTCTATGAAAAGGCTGGGTTCAACGCCTAAGCCAAGTACGGAATGCTGCGTAAGGCGGCGATGGGGGATAGCGGCTCTCCGATTTCCTCCTCATCAAGGGCCCTCACACTTTTAATGAACTGAAGGGTACCATAGTAGAATTTGTCAAAAATTCGGAGACGTTTCAGTCACTGAGTGAGGTACCGACGGAAACCCGCACATCGATGTCTATCGTACATCCTGAAAAGAATATCAAAGGCCGGCTACTAGTGCAGCAGCATTGGAATCAGTCAGGAGCGATGTCAAAATCTTGGAAGAAAGGTTGGAAACCCGATTCGATAATCGACTTGACATGATAACCTCGCAGTTGGAAAGCCTTACTTCCCATTAAGAAGACCAGCCTGGGGCCCCAAGGCCGCAGAAGTCTGTTCCTACTGTCACAAGCCTGGACACTTTGCAAATAGGTGTCCTGATAATCCACATAGAAACACTCGTTGTGGAAAGGGTGGTCGATATGGGCATCATGAAAGTAACTGCTGGTCTAAAGACAAGAGAAGAGCAAATTTATCGGACGCAAGGAGCGAGTCAGGACCAGATGAAAATCTTACAAAATACAGAAGGATCAAAAGTTGACGGATGCCGGTAACGTATCCATCGCTGAAGAAATCAGTCAAGTCAATGTGACAAAAAGGGATGGGGAAGGGAACATTTTATCAAAAAACCTAGGCTAGATTATGGAATGCTAGAGCATATCCCAGCACCTGTATTTCCTCGACCAGAGTCTGATCAAGTTGTCCAGGAGTGGACACTCCGGCCAAGAAGACGAAAAGAGTAAAAATTTAAGAGTATCCGAAGGACGTACTATAATATGTGAAGAAGTACAATTTGGTAGCTGAGCTTGCATCGACCCCAACTGGATAACGTTTGGTCAACTTTTGAGGGGCACAGAGGATGCGAAAAAGACCTCAAAAAAATTATCAGGTCTAATAAGTCCGCAAGGGTTAAAATTGTTCCTTCAATCGGCCTCGACAGCATCAACACGTGTTAAGCTGGTACCAGTCAAAGTATTGGGAATGAAAACCCAAGATCTTTTCGATTCGGGCGCTGTTCCAAACCTTATTTCAGAAATTTTGGCGACAGATCTAGGTCTCAAAATTACTCCAACTACTGAAAGAATTACTGTTGCGGATGGAACCGTCTCAAAATGCATGGGCACGTTGACAAGTTTCCGTGTTTTTTGGGGACCCAAAGTTGATGTAGACTTTCTTGTCATGCCTGATCTCCCTTTCGATGCAATCATTGGCTGCCCTACCATGGAAAGGCTAGGAACATGCATTTACTTGGGCAACCAAATCGTTTCAGTTAATATTGACGGCAGAACCGTGAAGATGCCCCTTGATTTCTACAAAAGCACACATCCGGAAGATTTAAGAAAAATGGACAGTGAAGATTTCACTTCTAGCTATGACAGCGAAGATTCCGAACCAACTACAACTTTCGGATGGAAAAGGGTACGCTCTAGGGATAATGAACATGACATGGGACGAGTATGATTCTTGGTTTGAAACAGATGACGACTGGAATTCTAGGGTAGATTTGAGACCTGAATTTGTTTCTTTTTGTGATAATTTCGAATCAAAGGACGCATTCAGAGCATGAAAGAGGATTACCTTTGCAAAGAAAATAAAAATACGTCGAATCCCATATCTGAAGATGTGAGCACACCGGAAAATGTCCTTCAAGATTTGGAGGGTGAGAATCAAGAAGAAGAAGAGCGCCAGACGGCAGAAATTCAAGAAAAAGAACAGCGCTTCCTGCCCCCGCCTCAGTGAAAATATCCGACATTTTAACATCTTCCGAAGTAATTGCATGGAGCGTTTCAGATCTAAGACAAGCGAATGTACCAGTCACTCACACATTTGAACTTACCGATACTCAACCAATTTACCACAGGCCAAGTCGTCAAACGCCGAAATATGACCAATTTATCTCAGAGAATGTTACAAGTATGCTGGAAAATGATATTATTCGGCCAGTTTCGTCCCCGTGGTCATTTCCAGTTGTAGTAGCACCAAAGAAAGATGGAAAACGTCGCTTTTGCGTCGATTACCGACAACTGAACCAGAGAATGATACCCGATCGATTTCCGATCCCAAATATGGAGGAAATCCTCGAGAACTTGAAGGACGGGAGATACTTCACATCGATTGACCTTTAAACTGGCTATTGGCAGATTCCATTGGATGAAAAATGTTACGAAAAAACAACTTTTACCAGCAAATCCGGTACATTAAGGTTCGAAGTGATGCCTTTTGGTCTCATGAATGCATCAGCTACGCTCCAAAGAATGATGAAGGAGGTTTTGAAAAGACTTCCATTTGCAAAAGTTTATATCGATGATGGGCAATATTCTCAAAAACCTTGGATCAGCACATATCGCATGTCAAGACGGTGGTGGAGAGGATATCTGCGTACAGCCTGAAAATTAAGTTCAGCAAATGCTTCTTTGCGAGAACGTCTATTCAATTACTCGGCCATATCGTCGATCAAGAGGGAATTAAAGTAGATCCAGAGAAAACGGAAAAAATCAAGTTGGCACCAAGGCCCGCCTCAAAGACGGAGGTTCGATCTTCCTAGGACTGGCCTCATATTACAGAAGATTTATCAAAGATTTCGCCAAGACTGCAGCACCGTTACATGCCAGCACTACAAAAACGGAAAATTTTACTGGAATAAGGAAATGCAAACTGCATTTGAGGAGCTTAAAGATAAGCTATGTGTCCCCCAGTTCTCATGTACCCAGATTTCAAGAGACCATTTGTTGTGGAGACAGATGCTCAGAACGGTCTTTGGGTGCCGTTTTGTCCTAAAAAGATGAAAACGGAAGACTACACCCTGTTAATTCGCAATTCGCACTCTGAATGATGCTGAAAAGAGATAGTCAGTCTGCGAGAAAGAAGCGCTAGCTGTCGTCTTCGCACTGAAAAAGTTTCGTGTTACTTTTATCACTCGAGAAATTTGTCTTGATAACTGATCAGCAGGCACTTAAGAAAGCATTCCAAAAAAGATGTACATCACCGCTTGGCCCGATGGCTCGACATTTTCGCAGAATATCGGTTTGAAATTGTGTATAGGCCCGGACGCAATAATCAGCCTGCCGATTACCTATCCCGCTTGAGGGATCCACTGATTCCAAATGAAAAAGCTTCCGAGGACATCGTCGGAGTTGCCGAGTGCAAGTGCCGATCGATAACGAGTACGAAGCTTATATTCACGGACTTATTAAATTCCTTGATGGACTAGAAATGAGAAAGGTTGATCTCGAACACAGAAATTGGTACGCAGGAACCAAAAGGCTTTTACATTGTGGAATGGGAAACTCTTCCGACACACAAAAGCCGGTCCTCGACTAGTGGCCCCTTTGAAAGAAAATGAAGATCTTGAGGACTTTCCATGATGAGTTAGGGCATTGGGATCTCGAAACAACCAAAAAATTCGTAACTGAGAGATTCTGGTGGCCCATATCCATAAGGACGTCTATATTTCGTGAAAAGCTGCGACAACTGTCAAAAATTCACTCCGATACGAAAGTATAAGACAACTCTAAGCTTTCCAGTTTCCGGTCTTTTGAAACCTTCTCAATTGACTTTGCAGGCCCATTCAAGGAAACTTCTTCCGAAAAAATATCTCCTTATAGGGGTGGAACATCTTACTGGATGGCCAATAGCAGTTGCAGTTGAGGAGGCAAATGCTGAGGTGGTCCTGAGATTCATCGAAAAAGAAATAATTGAACCGTTTGGTCTTCCAAAAAGGATCATCTCGGATAACGCCCTTTGTTTTATTGCAACTTCACTGCTTCGTTTTTTGGAAGAGAAAAAATTCCGCTGAAGACAGTTCTCGCATACGCTCCTATTCAACGGTAAAGCGGAGAGGATGGTTGGAACCATCAAACGAGCAATATCGAAAACTATGTCGGAGAATGAAATCCAGTGAGAAGATGCCTTACCAAAAGCGTTGTATACGGCTATCGTCGAAGAAGAGGAAAGAATGGACGGTCACCGTTCGAGCTAATGTACGGAAGGGCTCCTAGAATGTTACAGAGAGACATGGAAACAAAAATTATCGATGAAGAGAGTAGAGAAGTCGAACTACTGGCCACTGAAGGCTGGAGATCACACCGTGCGCTAACACAGACAAGAAATAAGGTGCAGAGCCTCCAGTCAAACCTTTTCAGTCGGCTCTAAAGTACTTGTAGTACATGGAAAAGCAATGCAGCAGGCTGTGAAGTGGCCGGCCTTCCAACCAAGTACTCGAATCCTTGCATCGTCACGGAGGAAAGACACCCGCACTATAAGCTCTGTTCAAGCTCAGGGAAGAGATCAAGGAGGGCCATCCATGCACGTCGTCTGGTCCCTTACCCAGAGGCCTGAAGATTCCTCACACAGGACTATGCGCAACCACGGGGCATACTCATCTTTAACTATAGAATGATTCCTATGGGAGGAAAAAGGGCCTGGGAATGGATCATCTCGATTACGCGGGACTACTACGAACTCCACGTAATCATCCATTTCTATTAATATATGCCTATGTTTTCGTACATTGAACGGACCATTGCTACCTCAAGAAGATTTCCGACTATTAATAAGAGTTCTATTTTCATTCCAAAACGGAAGGTTCACGGAAGCAGGTCCAGAGTTTGTGGAGGTAATATATCATTACTCTATAGGAAGGATATGAATGGTAGCTATCGGAGACTTGTCGCAAACATTTGAACATTGTCCGTCCGATTTACGTATTTCTCAAGAACAACCAAGATATGCGACTGAGAGGTTACACTTACCCCCTGATATAATATCGACTGGTCCCATATCCTTATGGGAACCTTATGTTTCCCGCCACAAATTGGGAACATTGAGTGGCGAAGATCCTCCGAAGCAGTGATGATGACCAGAGGAGGACCTTCGGGAGACAACAACCGCCCAGAAGAGGTTCTGGTCGTCCCCCAAGAGGACCTCGTGCAGGTCCCAGTACGTCAGGAACTGGTCGGGCCATTCATCGCGACAGCCCGCCACAACTTCGTCTCGTGCCCTCCTTCACAACCATGCACAGCATACAGTTGGAAGAAGAAGATTATCTTTTTGGTTGCGCAATATCCTGAGGACGCGAACGATGCACAGGTCATTTCTTATTTCATGATAAGCATCTGTTTATGTTTTCGGGCGCTACATGGACCGCACTTATCTTACGAAGATTCTTGATGATGCGTGTCTTCTTTTCTTATCGGCATCCATTCCTCCGGCATCTTCCAGAAGAGTTTGCATATCATATATTTTTTTCACTCTTGGAAGATTCGGAAGAGTCACGGAGAAGAATGTATTCAACCCACCTCGATGTTATCAAACCAATATATGAGGCTATGCTACAAAGTGAGGTACGGTAATGCAAACTACTTTTTGGAGCATCATATTGGTAATCAGTTGCATCCGTACCCGTTTGAAAGACCTACATTTTATCAATAAGACAGCGAACACTAACGGAACAAAAGAAGAACAATGAAGACGAGCCGGGACGTTCGTCTTGAGCGGGAGGGCGTGAGCGCAAAATTTGCACACGAAAAAAATCTAGAGGAGGACCAAATTTGGATACAGTATCGGATTTGGAAGATATTTTTACAGTTTCTGAATTTGCAAGATATTTTTAATTTGGATGAGTGTGGCAAATTCATGAGTTGATTTTTTATTTTAAGACACAGTGTCATTAATAGATGTCATTACTGTACACGTCCAAGGTCGACATACTTTTCGAAGACGTCGCAATATTTAAACTTCGAAGTCGACGTCGTTGAGGCAACCCCCCGCCATCAACTACCATATCGGCTCACCCTTCTTTTAGCCCTTAACATGACCAACCTTTGCCCTTCCCTCACCATCGCCAAGTCATCCCGAGGCCGTCGTCCACTCAACGCTTTGGCCCTGATGGCAAATGATCCAACCGACTACGATGATTACTGTAGAAGGTTGGACCGGGAATGCGTTCGGGAGTGGGTGCGCCGTAACTGCTTCGAGCAGGCAGAAGAGGCAGATGAGGAGGAGGAGAAGAGGAGTTAGAGGAAGCGGAGAATGAGGACAATGAAGAGGAGGACTGGGTGGATCCGTGGGAACCACTAGTGTATTTTGGTGGGGGGCTCCCATGGAGAAAGAAGGGGAGAATGAGGGAGTAATTGTGATCTCTGACTCTTCTGACGAGGATGAAGAGAGAAGAGAAGAGAAGGATGAGGAGGATGAGGGGAGGGAGACATGGAAAATGCTGTACTAGTGGGGAAGGGCCAGAAAATATGGACCAGGTGGTTCCGACTCCGGAACCGGATGGGACGTCCTCAGTGGTCCAGATATTTAACAGGAGGCAATGGAGAATTCTAAGCCGTTCGCGGATATTTGTGTGGACTGCCTGGTGGAATGGATATTTTGGGGCAACTGTTTGGCTCTGATGTAGAGGACTAAGATATGAAGGAGAATCTAGATATTTATCTTGATAGTATCTGCTGTTAGTCTTTCTCGTTCTCACGATTCCATTTGACGCATTTTATGGTTCTTAGTATGTTTCTTTGAGACTTTAGGGTAGCCAAAAGTATATATAAGCTGAGTAGACTGCTTCCTCATGGAAGGTCAAGCAAGTTGGCAGACAACTTCAAGTCAAGTCCCGAGTAGTAGGAAGTTGAGAGTCAACTTCATACCCAAGAAACATTATTCCCACGCTGTCACAGAGCATCGGTGGTAGACCCTGCCCCTTCCATACATGCTTGTAGCCCTCTCAACTCTCTTCCATATAAACTCCTTTTTGTTGGTTCAACTATACCACGGTAACACTTTTGTCGCTTGCAACACCTCTTTCTTGGGGTAGTTGGTTCTGAGTATCTCTTCTCCCGACGATTTACCCCTATCAATGGGTTGGGAACCTGCTAGAGGAGCGGATGTTCGACGAGAGCGACGATCCGGAGTGATCTCCCAGTATATCATTAAAAATTCGAAATTTTTGGCTGAGATAACCGTTGCAAAAATCAAGTTTGCACGTCGTAACATTGCTGGCACCAAGTCGTTGATTGCAGCGGGAGTTTTTCGCATAGATTCATGGTCCTTGCACCGACTCCGAATGGGAGCAAGCCTGCTTTCCTATTTCCTACGGTGGTCTCGGCATTCCTCTTGCTTCAATCCTAAGTCCGCTTATGCGGCTTCGATGATTGATGTTTTCCGCCGTTTCTCAGATCTGCTCTCCTTCTCGGGAGACCTGCCCCTGGAGGAAGGGGAAAGGTTTGGGTTTTACTCTTGGAAGATATATCCGGTCCTGGAGGAAGTGCTTCGGGCCGCAATCTCTTTATTATCTACCCGTTACCCAGATCTTTCGGCTTCCCTGTCGCCCACTTCTCTGTTTCAGCGATTTCAAACGCCGGTCCCCGGCGAACGGCTCCAGTCTTCTATCTCGTGGGAGCTTCACAATTCGACGTTTGATCGGATCTTCCGATCATCCTTTGACCGCGACAGATCTCGCCTCCTATCCGTCCGTGAGTCGTCCGCCTGTTCAGCTCTCTCAACTTTACCGCACCCTCACCGCGGCACCTATCTGTCCTCACAGGCTTGGATAGTAGCTGTATCTCTACGCCTCGGCCGCGCGATTTTCTCTGGTCATGATCGATGTGCGGTATGTGCTCGCCGTTCCGACGACATCGCCCCGTTGCTCGATCCCCTGGGCAAACATGCCCTCACCTGTAAGTACAACGATGGGCAGACTCGTCGCCACAATGTCTTGCGTAACGCTCTCCATCGTTACTGTAAGGAGCTTGGAATTTCTGCCTCTCTTGTACATCTGCTTCCTCCCCTTCCCCCTTCGTCCTCTCCCTCGTCCGCCCTTCGCATAGATCTTTATATCCCTGCTGCTTATGGCCTCGACCCGAAGGATATCGCTTTGGATGTCACCGTTGCCCATCCACAGGTCACTTCTCGCGTTTCCCAATGTGCCCTATCTGGCGGCGCGGCTGCCTCAATGGCTGAACGTGCGAAACACACGCACTACGGTCTAGTCTGCCACACGAACGATATACGGCTTCTTCCTGTTGGTATTGATGTGTTCGGTGCCCTTGGGGCCGACGATGCGACTTTCTTCCGGCGCCTTTCTACGTTCGCTGCTGCCCGTCGCGGCACCACTCCTCAATGGGAGCTGCACCTCCTAATCACGCGCTTTGTGTTCTGCTTGCATGGGTTGCAAGCTCGTCAAGTTCTTACCAGATGCATTTCCGATTAGTTTCTCTCTCATCCTCTTCGCATGATAGATTCTCTGTAATCCCCCTCAGCATGTTCTCCCACATGCTTTTTCCACATCCCGTAAAGAATACGCACACATTGGAAACTGCTTCCCCAGTATAGGAATACTCGTTTAACGAATCCGCGGTTCAGAGGCTGTTTGTTGGCACTGGAGGGTATTGCGGACTATAATAACGAAGAAGGTCGGCTGGCTGTCTGGTTAGGAGGTATAGTCATTCACAGCCCGATCAGAGAGGAAAAGCAGTAATTAATCGCGGAAAGTTGGCGGAGGAACAGTTTTTAATCGCTGGCATGGATCAGGTTGTCCTGGACCACATACCTTTGGAGGAGGTCGAATACATTACACCGGTACCTGTTTCAGATGACCCAGCTCCCGCAGCTCCAAACCAGAGGCCCAACATCGCGTCTCAAAACCCCGATCTTTGTGAACAGTCTCTGCATTCTCTAAAAGAGGTCTTCACAACCCACACCCCTGTCATGTCGCATATACCGACAAAGTTCCGCGGTTGTCTAGCAGAGACGTATGCGAAGTCGATGGACGATGCAGTGAACGCTTGTCTTGCTGATAATTCACGAGCAACTCAGGCGCTCACAAAAATATTTCTGTTCCCAGCAGTTATGCTTACGAACATTCACTTGTCAGATTCCTGCTCCAGTGAATACCGGTGGCACTCTATTACGGACAAAATGAGGGAAAGAATAGATTTATGGAACGCGGGGTACTTCAGAACACTATGGGCGCAAGCACTCGACCAGCCCAAACACCGCACGGCACGAGCTCGTTCCACTTCGGACCAGCAACAGGTCAACGTAAAAAGGGCGACAAAACTGGCCAAAGAAGGTGCGTACGGAAAGGTTGCACAAGCTTTGCGCTCGCTAGGCGTTCTACAAGCTACCAGTGAAGCTACCAGTGATGTAGTCGACGCCCTTATCGATAAACATCCCCAGCAGGCCCCCGATGAAACAACTCTAGTCAGCGGAACATCTTCTACCAACTACAGTTTCCGACCGATCACTGAAGACGAAGTCCTTGGCGCTATCAGGGCTTTTAAACCAGGATCCTCTCCCGGAGGCTCAGGTCTAAAGCCTTGCCACCTAGTAGAATTGCTAAGATGTCCATCCTCATCGGGGAATTCCGGCTATTTGGCAGCTCTTACGAGACTTTATAATGTTTTAGCAACTGAAAAACAGCAGCCGTTCTCGCTCCTTTGATCGCTGGTGCTCCACTAACCCCGTTGGCGAAGAAGGACATGTCGCCTAGGCCAATCGCCGGTGGGGAGACGCTGCGCAGGTTGGTCGGTAGCTGCTTAATGAAGCGAGTGTCCCAGAAGGCGGCAGACTACCTCCAACCTCTCCAGGTGGGTATCGCCACAAAGTCGGGTACCGACACAGTCGTGCACGGAATCCGACGAGTCGTTCAGGAGTACGGCAGTAACCCAGCATATGGGTTATTAACTGTCGATCTCAAGAACGCTTTTAATATGTGCAGCAGACCCGCTTTTCTGACCGCGGTGAGACAGCTATTCCCAGAGTTGCAGCCTTGGGTCTCATATTGCTATGCAAACGAGCCCGCATTCCTGTGGATAGGTAGTCACACAATAAGAAGCGTCTGCGGGACCCAACAGGGAGACAACCTTGGAGGCCTCCTCCTCGACCTGGTGCTGCACCCTATTATCCTCAAAATACAAGAACTCTTCATTTCAGAGGAAGGGGAGAACAGAGATTTGGCAAAGTTGTTACTTCAACTGTGGTACCACAATGACGGGTACATTATCGGGCGCCACGACCAACTCGTCAAAGCCAGCGAAATACTTCGCTCCGCGGATGCTGAAAGCCGAGGACTGCACTTGTCGCTGCCGAAGTGCACCGTCTGGTGGCCTACAGCCCCTCCAGCGTCAGTACAGAGTCTCTACCCAGACGGGATTAAGCAAGAGTACAGCGAGGGTACTTCCGTCCTGAAAGCCCCTGTCGGTACTAAGGAATACACCACACAGTCCTTTACGAACCATGTCTTATCTCTCAGACCATTCCTCGAGACCATTGCTGACCTTGAGAATAGGCAAGTGGCATTCCAGCTACTGCGTAACTGTTTTGGCGTTTGCAAAGTAGGGTATTTGTTGCGGGTAGTGCCCCCGTCTTGCACCGAAGAAGGGGCGGAAGAGTTCGACAGGATGATGGAGGACTGTGTTCGAAAATTGGCAGGGGTAGTACTGGATTCGGAAGTATTCCGAGAACTCCAGCTGCCGGTCACACCCAAGGACAAGAGAAAACCATCTCTTGGGATCGGACTCACCTCCGCGAAGAACATCGCGGCTGCAGCGTTCTTGGCTTCAAGCTCATCATCCAGCAAGCTTTGCAAGACCTTGCTCCCAACTCCTATTAAGGAGCTAGGAACATACGAAGCAGCTGCAGACGCCCATCGGAGGTGGTCGACCTCTTGCTGCCGTCTAGGATTATCCCGTTCACTGTAATTTGCTCGCAAAAAAACACCATCGCAAAAGACGCTGACGGACGCAATCCATGAAGCAGTGCAAGAACGAATTCCCCTTGGGGATTCGAGGAGGCAGGCGTTTCGCGCGTCTATGGCCCTCCCGGGCGCTAAGGAATGGGTGTATTGTCCCCAATGCCCCTGACTACAGACAAGCATTGATCCTCGAGAATTCTCGGTGTGGCTTCAATACTACTGTCAAGTCCCACTTTTTCTCCCTGGCACGCCATGCCCGAGAAGGAATTGCCCGGACACACTCGATGTACATGGCGATCATCTCATGCACTGCTTGCATGGAGCCCACAGGATCAACCGACATGATCGCCAGGTAAACCTTCTTGCGAAAGACCTGGCAAGAGCTGCTCGTCATCCTGTCGTAGAGCCACGCCATGGTCTCCACCGCACGAGACCAGACATCCAGGCAATGGGAAGCAGCGGAGGGACCGACTTTTTTGATGTTACCTTCGTGAATCCCCTCGCTCCCTCTAACAGGAGAGTGAGGGCCTTCAACCCGATGTCCTCTCTGAATGCGGCGCGAAATGCAAAGCAGAGAAGATATCAATCCTTTATCCGACCTCCACCAGAGGTAGGCTCGTTCCTGTGCCAATCTCCACTCTTGGAGGGTGGCACCCGGATGCATGTGCAGTGCTAAATGACGTGGCAAGGAATGTGGCCGTGAGGGCACTGGAGACGTACGGAAAGGTTCGGGGGTTTTGATGCAAAGGCACGCCGCAGCAGCCGTCATGTCCAATGCGGCCTGCTTGATGGCTAGCCTGAAGGTAGCATTTTAGGGAGCGTAGTTCCTTCCCCATTACTGTGTCGGTATACCCTTTTTGAGTTGATTGCGGTTGTCTGGAAAACCATGGGATGGACCGGATATATCTTCCAAGAGTAAAACACCCAAACCTTTTCCCCCCTTTTCTGGACGCCGTCAAACGCCTATTCCCCGCATTGCTGCCATGGGTCTCGTACTGCTACGCAAACGAGCGTACTTGTGGTCCGGCCCCCATATCCTCCGCATCATGAGAGGAACACAGCAAGGGGACAACCTCGGTAAACTTCCATTTAAACTTGGCCTGCACCCCGTCGTACTTAAGATCCAGGAGCTACTACGATCGGGTAACCAAGAAGACGACACCGTGAGTAACTTGCTGCTCTATCTATGGTACCATGATGATGGGTACATCATCGCGCGCCACGACTAAATCGCCCGCGGTCGAAATACTCTCATCCATCGACGCCACCAGCAGGGGACTACACCTATTCCTGCCCAAATGCAGGGTCTGGTGGCCTACAGCGCCGCCGGCGTCCGTTCAATGCCTATACCCGAAGGCGCTGAAGCAAGAATATAGTGAGGGTAACTAGACACATAACAAATGGCCACCACCCCCGCTCCTGGAAGCCAGGTCGATTATGCCGACCTGACTTGAAAACCCAAGTACCCAACGCTCTAGGAAGCAAGGATCGCTGTCGACGTATCCTACAATCCATTTCCCATGCTCAACTTCATCGGACGATTGTTCAGCGGGACGTTATCCAAACTCTTGACAGCCTCCTCGGCATCCGACCTACTCTGAAAGACAATATCGGCACTACCTTTCGGATTCCCTTGCCGATCGTACAACAAACGCAACCCTTTGACGGCACCAGCCATTCCAAACAAATCAGCCAGTCCTGTGGTAGTGACATCATCACTCAAATTGTCGACATACACCACCTTTCCAGTTAAGTCCTCATGAGAGTGAACGCCATCGCCGCGGTAATAGTCCCTCTCTTGGTACCTGTCAGGATAATCCGCCCCCCTCAATCATACTCTCTCTCCCTTCCCCTCTGAGAAAAGTTGTTCTTCCCTCTTGCATACAGCCTCCTGTCATCATCATCAGCATCATCCTCGTACCAAACCCTTCCATCTCTCCTCCGATCATCATACCTCTCCAGAGAATAGCCCGGACTCCTCACCGCCCCCCTATCATAATAACTTGCCTTCTGAACCTCCCTATCCCTAACACCCAAAGCGCCACCCAGGTAGGAGGGACCAACCGGACGCGTAAGTGCCGGATCACGAACGACAATTTGCTTGCCACGGTATCCTTTGACGACACGAACGACGGGAGCACGGTCGGTGGAATGTTCATCAAAGTCGACGCAATCATTACGGGAACGGACGGTGGTGGGGCCGACTCGGGTGTCGTTGGGTCCGTGGACGAATTTGGTGGCGCCGGTCTTCGGATCTCGTACGACAATGGGACGTCGTCGGGAGTATCCTGGGTAGTGGGTCGGTTGGAGGTTTGGGTTGAGACCGGCGTCGGTGGGGCAAGGCGTGGTGTTCCATGGTAGAGGTGATTTAGGTTTGGGAGGAGAGTGGGAAGTGAAGTTGGGTTGGGTTGGATTAAATGGGTGGGTGGCTGGGGGGGCAGGGAGGGGAGGGAGGGAACAAGAGAATTGGAGAGGGTCTGTTGTGGTTTGTATTACAGTTTTGTTTCGTTAAAGAAGAGGAATGTACCTGGTCGGACGATGCTGGTTTATACATAGGATGGCCAAGAAAATGGAAAACAGGGTGGGATATTTCAAATATGGCATGGATACATTTTCGTGAAAGGAAAAAAATGATTGTGGTCGACGGGCGTTTCTTTTGGTTGCTGCGCAGGGCATGTGGCAGACGCCGAGGGTGTGCTTGATTGAAATATTTTGCTGTAATTTTTTCTTTCGTTTGAGGTGGAGCAGGGACCTTGGTAGCCTTGGACGTGTAACGCCTTTTGTGTCAGTTTCGACACACGTGGGTTGTCAAAAAGGCGAATTTTCTGGAAAATAGCCCTCCTTTTTTCTGAAAAATAATTTTCATATCAACATTAGAGGATGAAGCAGGACGTCGGTTGGACTGTTAGGAGAGAGCAGGGAGGGCAACAGTGACGCATTGCGATTGAATTAATTTGGAGGCCATATTTGTAATTGTATTTGAAATTTTATTGTTTTCTTTTCTGGCTTCCTTCGACGACGGAGGCGATGGTGTGACTGTAGGACCTTGCATGCCCAGTGTGAAAAGCAGAGTGAATGGCTACATACTGCAGTGTAGCGCCATGCCAATTATCAATTGCCTTGAAGGACTGTCGGTACCGAAACGTAGACTGCATTTCCCGCCATTTCAAATGCATTCCACCAAGTTTTTCTTTCAATTTTCTGAGTTTTGCAATTTCCCCTTTGTAATTTGTGCAATACAAAATTTTCCGTCGCAACGCTGCACCGGCAAAGTGAAAAAAGGTGTACTGTGCAAACGCTTATAATACTCGGTCGACAACCTCACATCGTTGCAAAAAAATTGGAGAGATACTCCACTATTCGATTTCCACCGTATCGACATTACTCACATCTACCAACCGCGTCATCGCCTTCTCTCTCAAGTCTCTCATCTGTCGCCTTTCCTCACTCGATACACACATTTCTTCTCGCTTACAATATTCCACCACTCCATTCATCCCTCTAAGAATCCCTCCCGCCCTCTCTCATTGCCCTCGCCAGACCTCCTTCACCACCACAAAGCCTTCACTCACTCTACCTACTCCACAACCTTTTCAACCCACCCTCCAACACCCCTTCCCCCACCTCCATACCACCAATCTCCACTCACCCTGCCCACCAAGCCATTCCTCCTTCCACATCAACCCCTCCCATCGTCAACATCGACCGCTCTCTCGACGACATCATCCATGCATCCCGAGTCCCACGTCGCGCCGCGCGTGCCGCCCGTCGCAAGGCCACCTAACTTTCGCAAGCAATACTAACCCTCGAATCCCTCCCCCGCCCCTAATCCCAATGCCCCCCTGCCTCCACACCTTCCAAAACTCGTCCCTCCAACCAAACCAAGCTCGGGCCCGCCAAGAAACGCGCCCTCATCACAATGTCGCAGAAACGCCATCTCCGTGCCAAGAATCGCAATCCCATTGATAGTGGGAAATCTTCGGTAGAAGAGATACCCGGAACCATTTACCCCAAGAAGGAGGTGTTGCAAGCAACAAAAGCGCTACTGTGGTATAGTTGAGCGAACAAAAAGGAATAGATAAGGAAGACAGTTAGAGGGCTACGAGCAAGACATCGGTTTTATATCCGGACGACATGCCCGCACATTCAGTCTATCGAAGATACGCAGGGTTCGGCGCACCGTTCCCCACGTCGGCGATTCCACCGCTTTTGTGCCTTCCACCTTTCATTCCTTTCCAGTGAAATATAACAAAAGTGGAGCCACGACGTAGTCTGCTCTTTCCAATCCGACTGCACCGCTCCCCTCATGATCTTAAAGCCCAGATCCTGGATGAAATGGACCAGTGCTTCCATTCTCTTGCTACGTTCATCTCCGTCTGCAACTCCAAATCTTCTGCTGGTCCACACACCGCTGACATACACGATTCTGTCTTCCTCTGCAGTTAAAACGCTCAAATCGTCCCGAAAGAGAGGGGTACCCAGGCGTTTCGGAGCCCAAGCGAAGTAGGTGGCTCCTGCGTTGTTGAAAAGGGCTTCCACCTCTCGATGCCATTCCGAAGCATCCCTTCCGTTCTTGAAGTTTCCAGGTGTTCTTTTCTCAACTTAGTCAGGGTTCTTGACCGCGGTATATTCATCTTCGTTTTCTTTTAGAATCACTATTTATCCCCTTTTATTTCCGACTTCTAGTAGCCCCTCCAGTACGGCCTTTTCTTATTCTTTTTCAAGATCTCAACGCCGAGCTAAGCTCGGATGTTCGTTTGCAACGAGCACGGACAATCTTGTTGCCGACAGGCCGCCAATTATTTCTTGAAGTTCAGCTTTTTCTACCTTGTCTTTTATACAACTCGATGCTTTAGTCTTTTTGCTGGTAAAGTTGAAATACGTCAAGGTAGTTACAGCGCTATGTCGTACTGATGGTATTACTAGATTGCTATCATGTGATTCTGGATCTCTATTTGGTGTGCAGTTGTGGCGGATAATTTTTTGGGTGCATCTACCATATCTGAGTGTATTTTGTACCTATGAAAGGGAGAGCGTATCCCATGTATATTTAAAATTACACAGCACTGAACATACATGAAAATTTATCGTAAATAAAGATGTAATAGTGCCAGCAGTTCTTGGTGGTTCTCTTGTTTCCTCTCTGGATATTATTTTCAACCTTTCTATAAAAAGGCTATTATCTTTCTCTATTTTTCCGGTCTTCGGGAAGAATATGGGCATTCATGGATGCAATTTGAGTTAGCGCGATAGAGGAATCCTATCCATAGTGGAACGACAAAACTCCGAATCCCCGCTGATAGCCCTCGAAAGCCACTATAGTGAGTCTACTCCTCGTTATTTTTATCCCGTCCGCATTACGCTTTGTAAGTATTACACCTTCACCGTAGCTCTTTCAGCCCTAAACTATGTTTACAACTTAGTATCTCCTCCATGAGTTATACAATGAATAAATAGTCCTTCATCGACTCATTGAATGCTTTGGTAATGTCGCTGACGGACATCTTGTCCGGTTGGCAGATATGTCGCAGGAGGTAATGGAGATTTATAAGCCGTTCGCGGATATTTGTGGGGACTGCCTGGGTGATATGGATGTTTTGGGGGAACTGTTTGGCTCTGATGTAGAGATCTAAGATATTAAGGAAGAAATCTAAATATTTGTCCAGATAGTATATGCTGTTAGTTTTTCTCGTTCACACGATTCCAATTGATGCATTTTATGGTTCTTAGTATATTTCTTTGAGACTTTAGGGTTAGCAAAAAAGTCTATACAAGCCGAGTAGACTGCTCCCTCTTGTGGAGGTCAAGCAAGTTGGCAGAAAACTTCAAGTAAAGTCTCGAGTAGTGGTCAACTTCAGACCCAAGAAACATTTTTCCTACGCTGCTCACAGAGCATCAGTGGTAGACTGTGCTTCTTTCATACTTGATTGTAGCCCTCTCAACTCTCTTCCATATACACTCCTTTTTGTTTGTTCAACTATACCACGGTAGCACTTTAGTCGCTTGAAACCCCCCTTCTTAGGGTAGTTGGTTCTGAGTATCTCTTCTCCCGACGATTTACCCGTATCAACTTGGACACAGTAAATCAATTCTATGTCACCTTGAAAATGAGAAACCAGCGGCATTATCCACCATCACCTTTTAGAGAAGGATCTCAGACTTTTATTCCACACCATGATCTGAGCGGGAACAGGCCCCCAACTGGTTTTTTGAAGCAAAATCATAATTTGGACCTTACTTAAGTACTATACACTAGGCTAGCTCTGTTTAAACTTGGTTTTTGTAATAACCGATACATTACTCCGAAGTCATAGCTTGAATAAGCTTTGCGGAAGGTTTTTGTAGTGACAGTATTTAAAATATTATCTCTGCTAGAATACCCATCCTTTCTAATCAATCAATCACTCATACCTCAAATCAACAAAACAACAGGTGTCAGAAGTAGCTACGTCCTGCTGATACGAAGGAAGGTGCCCTTGACCTCCACGATTCTAAAAATCGAATCGTAAAATGCAAGTGCAACAACTATGATAACACAGTAAAGGAGAATGATAGTATAAAAGTATTTAAGAGAATCATTTTGTTGTTGATGATTTATGATTTTTTGGTGAATGATGAATGATTTTTCTGAGTTTACTGAATTTCTAATATGCTTTTTTCCCATCCAAAGGAAGCACAGTGGCTCGTGCCGTTGCTACTCGACGTCCTTGTTGCGGTCTTCAACGGCGATCTGAGTCAGAATAGCAGCCCAGTGCGAGTCCGACGCGTCCGTGTAGAGACAAATAATGTGATCTGGCTTCGGATAAGCGAGCTTCAATGAGGCAGCTAATTGAGATTTGATGTCAGCGAAAGCTGAATCATGGTCGGCGTCCCACGAGCTGCCAAGGGATAAGCTGCGCTCCTGTATCAATTTTCTAAACGGTTATGAAGTACTGTGATTCGTTCCGCGTAGGCAGGAATGGCATTGCGCATCCAGTTGGTGGCACATACGAATTATTGAAGGTCACTTACCATTTTAGGTGTCTTCATCGTCACTAGCGACTCAAAACGGTGTGTGGTATTGCACACCGTCGGCAGAGATGAATATTCCGCAAAATTCAACATTGCGGGAAAATAAGTTCGACTTCTCGGTGTGAATCTTAAGTCCAATTTCCCTGCAGACACGAAAAAAGATTCGATGTTGGCCAAGAGTTATTTCTCTTCTTCTGCGTAGAACAGGAAATCATCAATCCATTGTAGCATTTTCTTGAGACGTTCGTCAAATTTATCTGCCAGGACTGCTTGAAAATGATTTCCGGAGTCACTGCCTCCTTGGAGAAGGCTTCTGGAAGAGTATACTACCGGGGGTGTTTGAATCAATATCATCTCTTGTGACTCTGTGGAAAGAGGAGCCTGCCAATAGCCGTGGGCGAGATCAATATTGGCGAAACAGATACTTCCGGAATCGTCCTGGAATTTGGACTCGAGATGTGGCATTGCCGATTGGATTGGAAACGTGAGTGAGTTCGTTCCTCGAAGGTCCATTGTGAAGCGGAGTGTTTTAGACCCGGTTCGGTTACTGCAAGAGCTGGTGAAGCCCACCTGGCGAATGGGTTCTTGTAGATAGCACCCACTGCCTCTAGCTCTCGGATTGTTTGAATAATGGACTCCCTCTGCTGGGGAGCATAGCGTCGCCGAGGAGAACGGTACGACCTGGCATTCTCAGCTAGAGTGATGCTCAGTGGAGCAACGTCTACTGGAGGAGGCTCCGAGTTTGATGCGAAAAACGCCCCATAGCTTTGGAGAAGCCTTGAAAGCTTCTCTGGGCCTTGGTTTGTCAAAACATTGGTCCTGGCATCTCTGATAATCCTGGTAAACGAATGATCTATCGATTCTTCTTGTCCTTGCCAATGCCGGCAGCCAGACACTCTGGAAGTTCAATATGATCATCATCAGCTGCCATGTATGAGAGTCCGCGGTATTTCGAAGGAGCCAACTTGAGCGACTAGGAATCAATTTACGTCAAACTCTTGTCATGAATGTCCTCTCGGAAGCGGTTCAAGTGATCTTTGAGATTGAATCCAATCGAATGAAGGAAATGTCTTCCTAAAAGAATTTCGCCCATGTCGTGGTCGACGACATAAATTCAATACCCCTCACACGAACCGGGATATTAGAGCCAGGAAAGTAGATTGTGATTACCAGTATTACAGAGCGAGAGGTTTTGACGTTTTCTCTTGCATAAAGTTTGAAAGAACCTTCGAGAGACAGTGGCCTTGGGAACACTTTCACAGAAAGATATAGGACGGACGAGATGATCTTCTTGAAGGTATTTGAGTCAATTGCTCTAAAGTCGGCACTAGAGTCGCCAAGAACAGTATCAAACACTGTGTACTCGGGAAAAACCATGAAACGGCTTTCATCGCCGTCTCGCGATTGCGTGTTTTCCTGTGGTTGAGTATTCAAGGTCTTAGGTCTCTTTGACTTCTTGTTGGAGTAGTTTCTCTAATATTCCCTTCCTCTTCTGCATAGTAATTGGGCAGTCCTTGAGGCGGTGAATTCCGTCACAATCTTCGTTTGGACAAGGCTTAGACCATTCAGTGTCCTTTCGTTTAGAAACATTACGACCTGACTTGAGAGAATCACTGCCTATTTTCTGAGAAACCTTTTCCGATGTTAGCTGTTCTCCATGCTTACGAGCGCGATCACGATTCTGCTTGCTTTTCGAGGATTCAGACGGTCTCTGGCGGTTTCCATTAGAGACAGTTCCAAGGCAATGTTTGATACTTCGTCTCTAACTGTTTGATGCTCACAAGCCGTTCTGTTTTCCATCCACGACGCATCATCTTCATCCTTTCTTGCAATACGTCTGGCTGAAATTTGCTCACGAGTCTGTCCAGAAACTTCTTTGCCATGTCTGCATCCTTCAAGATCTATGAAGCATTGTTCTGATCGAGAGAAGTGATCACAGAGATGATGAAATTACAAACCCCTCCTGCAGGATCCTCTTTGTTCGGTGTAAACCTAACGGCGCGAAGCGTGGCGTCAATACGATCAGAGAGATCCTTTGGTGAAGAGCTTGAAGCTTGTTCGAACGTGCCTGAACCTTCTCGGCAGTAGCCGCCTCAAGAGTCGGAGCACCATCAATATCTCCCATCACACAAAGTGCGTGCAGTACATCAGGATTGATACAATCCTTAACGGTTGCTATAGAAAGCTTAGATTCCTCATCGCGATCTTGGTTTACGTCCTCGACTGGGGTGCGGTATGCAGCAAATGCAGTCTCAAATTTGATCAAAGCAGGCTGATCGACAATGTTCAAAAGCGGAGGTTGAATCACAGACAACACACCATAATTTGAAGTAGCCATTATGATAGCTGGTCAAGCACGGCGAAACTTGTACTCTTTGATCAAGAGCACCAAAGCGCTTTGTTGACGAATTTGGCGTGCGAAACCAACGGCACACGACGGCAATCAAGTGAAAGACTAGTGCGGGAAAGAGGGAGCAGATTCTACTCTGCAAGGTAAGGCAAGCAAGCGGGCGCACTCACCCTTCTGCGGAGTTCCCGTGGTGAGTGGCCATTCAATCGAATGGCCATTATAGCTGCCCTCCGTCATACCAGATGACGGCTGGGATGACGGAAAAGAATATCTTCCTGCTAACAACTCTAGAAATATCTAGAATAGCAGCGTACATCGACAACACGAAGTATTTTGATGTAATATCTGACTCGAAATAGATAGCATATCTCTGAACAAGTGCGCTGCTCGAATGTACTGTATTCGGCTTAAAATTGCATCTGCACCCATACGCAGACCACACATGCGGTCATTGTATGTAAACCGAAAGCGACATGACCGCGAGTACGCAACAGCGGGGTCATGATGGCAATTTGATGTTGTTGGTGGAAATATGAAGACGGTATGACTCGTCCACATCACCTCCTCCGCATGCGTTCTTTCTCGTGAAAACAAGTGTTTCTGAACTCTCCGATATTGTTGCACAACTCTGTCGCCTCTATATCCCTTTCCTCTTGTCATCTCCGCCGCACTGACCGCCACCGCGTGCGTCTCGCAACACCGCTCGCGGGTTCCTTCTCGCGAATTGCGTTCATCCTTCCTGTTTTTGTCGCTTTCTCTTTTTGTTTTTCAAGTATTTCCTCCCCAGGGTAACACTATTTCGTGTCTGTGATCTCCCAACTACCCGAGTAATCTCGCGCCTGCACGTGCAGTCTCGACCTTTCGGTCCCTTTCTCCGTCGGTCCTGGGGCCAGCCCTCGTCACACCACTCTATATGGCGCCGAAAGCAAACCGTCCCGCTGCCACCCTCAGCAACCCCCTCGTTGCTCTTTCACATGCCGCGCTGGATTTCTTGGTCAAATCCGCTTCACTGCTTGACGGAGCTGTGAACCTTGCTGACCCCTAATCAACCGATCATTTCCTCGCATCCGCCCTGCAAACCTTCACGTTCAACGCGCTTAAGCCGTCTTTCCAGAACAACTCGCAGTTTAGGCATGTCCTGAACGTTCTTAACGCGCTTGTCGGCGTTGACGTTTCCGCACCCCGTTCTCCTTCCGCTTCCGACGCCAACTCACCTGACGACGATCTTGCGGCCACAGCACCGGCCCCGTATCTGGGAGCGGTCAAAGCTCCAGCGGCCCAAGCCCCGGTGCGGCCCCACCCCATTCGCCGCCTTCCCCCCCTCGGTCGTCAAGGCTTGACTGAGCATCGCGATCTCGAAGACGCCCGCCTAGCCCGTAACTTTGCAGACACTGTCCGTAATGCCACCCGCGGCCTTTTCGGAGGTAGTCAGAAGCGTTTTGTTCGCGTGTCTGTTCCGTAGACCTTCCAGATTCACAACCCATCCCAGTTTCGCGCCGCCATCTCTGCCGGTGGGTTCCCTGCTTCCTGCTCCATCATCCAATCCGCCGATCCGAACCACTTCTACATCTGTGCGGCGGAGCGCGACTTAACGATGGTCAACGCTGCATACGACTCCTATCGCCCCCTAGCGCAGCATTCTGACAATTTTGACGCACCAACTTTTACCTTCTCCGGCATAATGGATCCAGAGAATGATCTCTCGGCTGATGACCTCGTTGCAGTATGGCAAGGTCTGCGTTCCGAAATCTCTCGCTTGGAAGACAACAAATGCAAATGGTCTCCTGCTCGATCCTTCGCCACCGCTCTCCGGGACATCGATACGAGAATACTTGCCAAACTGTCCGGCCTCCCTGGTTTCCCTGGAGCAGTCCCTCTGCCTCCCCCACCAGCAGCGGCAGGTGGATTCAAACGCCGCCGTACCCAGAATGCCCCTGTTCTCAAACGGATGGCTGGATTACGGTCGGTACCCCCAATGCCCAATCTCCCATCCCTTCGCTCCCTACTACACCAGCAGACGCCAACCGCTATGGTCTTCTTGAACACATTCCCGCCCCGATGCCGACATGGATCCTAACGCATGAATCTCCCAGCTGTGAATCTAGTTTCAGGACCATCCCAGTCACCCCTCACCTTCCGCTCCCTCCTCTCCGCCCCCTTCCCTGTTTTCACCTTCATTCCTCGCCCAGTCCAAGCCGCGGCTTACGACTTATACTTTGCTGCCTTGTACCGCGTTGTATCTGCTCCATCGCCAGAGCACAGGACTCGAGCCCTTCTGGAACTTCTTGCCATCCCGAAGTTGGTTTTCCGACACAACCGCCCCCACGCTCTTGGCCGCCGCAGCAGGGAAAATTGCTCCAGCCTTGTTGACCACATCCGCATGGCCTCTAGCCGCCTCTATGATGACCTCTTCGACGAGGCCTCCTCGTTGTTCATCTCCGCCCACCCCTCTCCGTTTCCACCCCCTCCCACCCTCGACCGCCCTGACACGGCCCTTCGCAGATGCCGCCGCTTCCTCTCCTGGGTAGCCGTTCCCGAGCCACAGCAGCCCTTCTCCAAGTCGATCCCCCACTCCCCACCAGCGAAGCTACCTTTCAATCCTTGGCTTCACTTCATCCCCCGCCCCCCATTCCAATCACTCCCATGCCCCCTCACGGTTGGCCTCCGGCGCTAAAGTTCTCGGTCTCGGATGTCCGCCGTGCCATTCACAGCCTGGATCCTTCAACCGCTCCTGGGGCCGATGGTGTATCCCCAGTGTTCCTGCGAATGCTGCTTCGCCCGGCAGGTGGGGTCACGCCCGGGAGGATTGCCTACATGCCCTGACAAAGTTCCTCAACCTCTGTTTGAGCGGCGATCTGCCGGCCGCGTGCCGCCCGTATTTCTGCGGAGGGAGTTTTACTGCGCTGCCGAAGCCAAACGGGGGAATCCGTCCGATCGCGGTTGGGCTTCTCTGCCGACGCCTAATTTCTAGGCTCGCAGCACACAAAGCCACCCCCGACATCCGCTCCTACCTTCTGCCCCATCAGGTCGGGGTAGGCGTCAAGAACGGCACCGATGCAATAATTCATTCTGTGCGTCGTCTTTCCCAGAGATCCGAGTTCCACGATCACGTCTTGGTCCAGATCGATGCTCGCAACGCTTTCAATTGCATCTCCCGCAATGGCATTCTGGAAGCCGTACAGACACATGCCCCAGGCCTCGCACGGTGGGTACACTCTTGTTACGATGCTCCTACAGAGCTTGCTTTCGGACCCTACTATGTCCGTAGTTCAGGGGCACCCAGCAAAGTGATCGCCTCGGTCCCTTCCTCTTTGCCCTAGCTCTCCATCCTCTCTTGCTATCGTTACAGGAGAAGTTCTCACCTGCCCTGAACGCTTGATACGCAGATGACGGTAACACTATTCTTCCTCGGTCCCAAGCCGCCGCTGCCATCCGTTTCATCCAGCTTGAAGGAGGTCCACTAGGGTTCCAGCTCAACCTTGCCAAGACCCAAGTTTACGGCTTCTCCCCTTCCCACTCCCCTTTGGCACTTCCTTGCCCCTTTTCAACCCCCCTGGTTTCATCGTGCTGGGATCCCCGATTGGCTCGGACCCTTTTGTTTCCCAATTTTTCGCAGGCCGCCAAAACGCAGTCGACCGCATCTTCCTATCTTTTCGAGACTTGGATGATGCTTGGCTTTCCACTTACACCGCTTCTGCGCGAACGCCTCCAAGGTCATGCACTTGCTAAGTACGCTTCCCTCCACTCAATCAGCGGTATTCGCCGCTAGCTTCGATCTGAAGCAGAGGGAAGCGTTCCACCAATTGCAGCTGCCCTGTCCAGAGCGTGCCTGGCTCCAAGCCTCTCTCCCCTTCTCCATGGGCGGTCTAGGTCTCCTGCAAACTTCAGACATTACCGAGGCTGCTTACGCAGCATCTGTAATTGATTCTTTTGGACTTATCTCCGACCTGCTCACTCTTTTCCAGGACCGCCACTTGGAAGAGATCCCTCGGTCCGCCATCTCGCTCTTATCCTCCCGCCACCCGCAGCTGTCTTCGTCGCTTACAGCTACTGCTCTTTTCGAGCGTTGTTCATCGCCGGTCCCCGGCGAAAGGCTCCAGTCTGCGATCACAACTGAACTCATGCTATCGAAGTCCGATAGGTTGTCACGTCCGCGGCAGCCCACGACCGAGCACGGCTCCTCTCCGTGAGCACGTCCTCCGCCTCGTCTGTTTTCTCTTCGCCTCCTCACCCCCACCGCGGTACGTACATGTCCTCTTCTACGTGGAAAGTCGCTCTGGCTCTATGTCTCGGCATCGCGCTATTCCTTGGATCACTTGCTGTCCGGTCTGCTCCCGCCGCTCGGCCGACATTGCACCCGTCTTAGATCCAAGTGGTCAACACGCGTTTACCTGCAAATACGAAGACGAAATGACTCGTCGTCATCACAACCTCCGCAACGTTCTTGCCCGCTACTGCAAGGAAGTTGGGATCATCGCCCTCGTCGAACATCCGCTCCTCTACCAGGTTCCCAACCTATCTGGGCATTCGGAGTCCCCCGCGCTACGAATGGATATTTACATACCCGCTGCATACGGGCTTCACAGTGCCGATATCGCCGTCGACGTTACTGTTGCCCACCCCTCCGCACGCCGCCACATTTCGCCAAGTATGGTTACAGCAGGCGCTGCCGCAACACTCGCAGAGCGCGAGAAACATCGTCATTACGGCACTTACTGCAACCAAAACGATATCCTCCTCTCCTCGTCGGGATTGATATCTACGGCGGTTTGGGCGACGACGGCAAGGGTTTTTTCCGCCGCCTTGCTTCCTTCTCTGCTTCCCACCGCGTTTCCTCCCTCAACAAGAGCTCCGCGACTTCGTTACCCGTTTTTCATTTAGTCTCCAAATAATGCAGGCGCGACAGGTTTCTACCCGCCGCCCGAATCCATAGTTAATTTGTGAATACCCTCCGCACGCTTCTGTGCGACATTGAACAAACAATAAGATTTACCACCACCACAACTACCACGTCTCGCCCGCCTCTGTAAGGAAGTTAGGATCGTCGCCCTCGTCAAGCATCCGCTCCTCTACCAGTTTCATAATTCGTCTGGGCATTCGAAGCCCCCGCGCTACAAATGTACATTTAAATTCCCGCTGCCTACGGGCTTCGCAGTACTGATATCGCCGCCGACGTTACTGTTGCCCATCCCTCCGATCTCGGCCACATTTCGCGTACAGTTATCGTAGGCGCTGCTGCGACACTTGCAGAGCGTGAGAAACATTGCCATTACGGCACTTTCTGCGACCAAAACGATATCCTCCTCTCCCCTGTCGGGATTGATATCTATGGCGCCTTGGGCGACGGTATCTAGTGTTTGTTCCGCCGCCTTGCTTCGTTCACTGCTTCCCGCCGCGGTTCCTCCCTCAACAGGAGCTTCGCTGTTTCCTTACCCGTTTTGCGTTTAGTCTCCAAGCTATGCAGGCGCAACAGGTTTCCACCCGCCGCCTTCATTCGTAGTTAATTTCTGAATACCCTCCAAACGCTTCTGTGCCATACTGTACAGCTCGAAAAGATCTACCACCTTGTGAGGGGTAATTTTGGGGTTATTTTAATGCATGGAAGATGTGGTCGGTTATGTGAGTGGTAGGCTCGTGTATATCCCTAGCTCCACTCTCAAAGGTTGGCACCCAGAAGCCTATTGGGTGCTAACCGATGTCGAGCGGAACGTGGTCGCTAGGGCGATGGAGAGCTATGGCAAGGTCCGAGCGGTGCTTTCCTAATGGTACGCTTCTGCGGCCGTAATGTCCAACGCATCATGCCTGCTGGCCAGCCTCGAGCCGGCCTTTTAGGGAAAATTAATTGGTTGGTCACCCACTAGGATATTCCAGGCTGCATCGTACCATATCTTTCAAACATTTAAGAACCCCACACTACCTCCCTTCAATTCATTAACGCTGATGTGGTTGATGTGCGCAAATGGCAAACGAAAAAAATCTAGAGAGGACCAATTTGGATACAGTATCGGAATTGGGAAGATATTTTTACAGTTTTTGAATTTGCAAGATATTTTTAATTTGGGTGAGTGTGGCAAATTCATCGGTTGATTTTTTTTTTAGGACACGCTGTCATAGTAGATGTCAGTACAGTTCCAGGTTGTGGGTGATACTAGTGCTCTGAAAGGTCTATATAATGGCCACATCAATTCCCACCCCTGGCCGATGGGTGGCTGGCATGGGTATGGCACCTAGATATTTACCTTGAGGAAATATCTTCTAATAGTCTCTCTGGTTCACACGATTCCGTGAATATTTTATGGTTATTAGTATGTTTGTTTGAGACTTTTGGGGTAGCCAAAAGTCTATATAAGCCGAGTAAACTGCTTCCTTTAGTGGAGGTCAAGCAAGTTGGCAGACAACTTCAAGCCAAGTCCGAGTAGTAGGAAGTTGAGAGTCAACTTCAGACCCAAGAAAACTTTTTCTAAGCTGGTCGCAGAGCGTCAGTGGTAGACCCTGCCCCTTTTATACTTGCTTGTAGCCCTCTCAACTCTCTCTATATACACTCCTTTTTTTGTTCAACAATACCACGGTAGCACTTTTGTCGCTCGCAACACCTCCTTCTTGGGTAATTGGTTCTGAATATCTCTTCTCCCGCCGATTTACCCCTATCATTTGGTACTCTTGTGGAGGGGGTTGCACCCGAGGTATTCGAGTTGAGCAGTAGGAACACTTCGGGGGATTTCTTTTCTGTAATCATGGATCTCAACGCTGCTCGTATAACGTTCACAGGGGGCAAGAATGAAGACGTTGAGGAGTTTCTTTACATATGTCAACGTTGTGATGCGTGAGAAGGGCGATGAAGAGAAGGCCGCAAGTATCTTCGCCTATCTTCATGGTGACGCAAAGCACAAATATAAGTCCAAGTTTATCGACGGGTGGTCTCTTAACGGGAATGGGCGTAACTTCGGTGAGGTATGTGAGTGGCTTGTGAAAGAGTATGCTAAGGAGGTAGAACCAGATGAGATGATTCGTACCGCCATAGAGGCCCGGCTCAACTTCGACGATTTGTTAAGCTCATTGGTGTACTTGTGTGATCTTTATGAAAAGGCTGGGTTCAACGCCCAAGCCAAGTACGGAATGCTGCGTAAGGCGGCTATGGGGGATAAGCGGCTCTCCGATTTCCTCCTCATCAAGGGCCCTCACACTTTTGATGAACTGAAGGGTACCATAGTAGAATTTGTCAAAAATTCGGAGACGTTTCAGTCACTGAGTGAGGTACCGAGGGAAACCCGCACATCGATGTCTATCGTACATCCTGAAAAGAATTATCAAAGGCCGGCTACTAGTGCAGCGGCATTAGAATCTGTCAGGAGCGATGTCAAAAACTTGGAAGAAAGGTTGGAAACCCGATTCGATAATCGACTTGACATGATAACCTCGCAGTTGGAAAGCCTTACTCTTACCATTAAGAAGAACCAGTCTGGGGCCCCTAAGGCCGCAGAAGTCTGTTCTTACTGTCACAAGCCTGGACACTTTGCAAACAGGTGTCCTGATAATCCACATAGAAACACTCGTTGTGGAAAGTGCGGTCGATATGGGCATCATGAAAGTAACTGCTGGTCTAAAGACAACAGAAGAGCAAATTTATCGGAAGCAAGGAGTGAGTCAGGACCAGAGGTGAAAATCTTACAAAATAGAAGGGATCAAAGGTTGACGGATGCCGGTAACGTATCCATCGCTGAAGAGATTAGTCAAGTCAATGTGACAAAAAGGGATGGGGAAGGGAACATTTTATCGAAGAAACCTAGGCTAGATATGGAATGCTGGAGCATATCCCAGCACCTGTACCTCCTCGAACCAAGAGGTCTGATCAAGTTGTTCCAGGAGTGGGAGTCACTCCGGCCAAGAAGACGAAAAAGAGTAAGAAAGTTAAGAGTATCTCTAAGGACGTACTAGAGTATGTGAAGAGGTACAATTTGGTGGCTGAGCTTGCATCGGCCCCAACTGGGATAACGTTTGGTCAACTTTTGAGGGGCGACGCAGAGGATGCGAGAAAAGAACTCAAAAAAATTATCAGGTCTAATAAGTCCGCTAAGGGTAAGAAACTGTTTCTTCAATCGGCCTCGACAGCACCAAGACGTCTTAAGCTGGTACCAGTCAAAGTATTGGGTATGAAAACCCAAGCTCTCTTCGATTCGGGTGCTGTTCCAAACCTCATTTCAGAAACTTTGGTGACAGATCTAGGTCTCGAAATTACTCCAACGACTCGAAAAATAACTGTAGCGGATGGAACCGTCTCAAAATGCATGGGCACTGTTGACAAGGTTTCCGTGTTCTTTGGGGACTCTAAAGTTGATGTAGACTTTCTTGTCATGCCGGATCTCCCTTTCGATGCAATCATTGGCTGCCCTACCATGGAAAGACTAGGGACATGCATTGACTTGGGCAACCAAATGGTTTCAGTTAATATTGACGGCAGAACCGTGAAGATGCCCCTGGATTTCGACAAAAGCACGCATCCTGAAGATTTAAAAGAAACGGACAGTGAAGATTTCACTTCTAGCTATGACAGCGAAGATTCGGAACCAACTAACACTTTCGGAAGTGGAAAAGGGTACCCTCGGGGGTAATGAACATGGCATGGGACGATTATGATTCTGGGTTTGAAACAGATGACGACTGGAATTCTAGGATAAGTTTGAAACCCGAATGTGTTTCTTTTTGCGATGATATCGAATCAAAGGACAGAATTCGGAGCATGAAAGAAGATTACCTTTGCAAAGAAAATAAGAATACGTCGAATTCCATATATGAAGATGTGAGCACGACGGAAGAGGTCCTTCAAAATATTGAGGTTGAGGATCAAGAAGAAAAAGGGCGCCAAATGGCAGAAATCCAAGGAAAAGTGCAGCACCTTCCCGCCCCGCCTCACTGAAAATATCCGACATGTTAACATCTTCCGAAGTAATTGCATGGAGCGTTTCAGATTTAAGACAAGCAAGTGTACCGGTTACTCACTCGTTCGAACTTACCGACACTCAACCGATTTACCACAAGCCTAGACGTCAACCGCCAAAATATGACCAATTTATCTCAGAAAATGTTACAAGTATGCTGAAAAATGATATTATTCGACCAGTTTCATCCCCATGGTCGTTTCCAGTTGTGGTCGCACCAAAGAAGGATGGAAAGCTGCGTTTTTGCGTCGATTACCGACAACTGAACCAGAGAATGATACCCGATCGATTTCCGATTCCGAACATGGAGGAGATCCTCGAGGACCTGAAGGACGGGAGATATTTCACCTCAATTGACCTTTACACTGGCTATTGGCAGATTCCATTGGATGAAAAATGTAAGGAAAAAACAACCTTTACCAGCAAAGCCGGTACGTTCAGGTTCGAAGTGATGCCTTTTGGTCTCATGAATGCACCAGCTACATTCCAAAGAATGATGAACGAGGTTTTGAAAGGACTTCCATTCGCAAGAGTCTATATCGATGATGTCGTCATATTCTCAGAAACATTGGATCAGCACATCTCGCACGTCAAGACAGTTGTGGAGAGGATATCGGAGTATAGCTTGAAAATTAAGTTGAGCAAAAAAACTTCTATCCAATTACTCGGTCATATCGTCGACCAAGAGGGAATTAGAGTGGATCCAGAGAAAACGAAAAAAATAAAGTTGGCACCAAGGCCCGCTTCAAAGACGGAGGTCCGAAGCTTCTTAGGACTGGCCTCATATTACAGAAGATTTATCAAAGATTTCGCCAAGACTGCAGCACCGTTACATGCCAGCACTACGAAGAACGGAAAATTTTACTGGAACAAGGAAATGGAAACTGCATTTCAGGAGCTTAAAGATAAGCTATGTGTCCCCCCAGTTCTCATGTACCCAGATTTCAAGAGACCATTCGTTGTGGAGACAGATGCCTCAGAACGGTCTTTGGGTGCCGTTTTGTCCCAAAAAGATGAAAACGGAAGACTACACCCTGTTCAATTCGCAAGCCGAACTCTGAATGATGCGGAAAAGAGATACTCAGTCTGCGAGAAAGAAGCGCTAGCTGTCGTCTTCGCGCTGAAAAAGTTTCGCGTATACCTTTTATCACTCGAGAAATTTGTCTTGATAACTGATCACCAGGCACTTAAACAGCATTCCAAAAGAAGGATGTACATCACCGCTTGGCCCGATGGCTCGACATTTTCGCAGAATATCGGTTTGAAATTGTGTATAGACCCGGACGCAATAATCAGCCTGCCGATTACCTATCCCGCTTGAGGGACGCACTGATTCCAAATGAAAAAGCTTCGGAGGACATCGTCGGAGTCGCCGAGTTGCAGTTGCCGAACGATAACGAGTACGAAGCTAATATTCACGGACTGATCAAATTCCTCGATGGACTAGAAATGAGAAAGGTTGATCTTGAACACAGAAATTGGGTACGCAGGAATCAAAAGGCTTTTACATTGTGGAATGGGAAACTCTTCCGGCACACTAAAGCCGGTCCCCGACTAGTGGCCCCTTTGAAAGAAAGAATGAAGATCTTGAGGACTTTCCATGATGAGCTAGGGCATTGGGATCTCGAAACAACCAAAAAATTCGTAACTGAGAGATTCTGGTGGCCCGGTATCCATAAGGACGTCTATAATTTCGTGAAAAGCTGCGACAACTGCCAAAAATTCACTCCAATACGGAAGTATAAGACAACTCTAAGTTTTCCAGTTTCCGGTCTCTTTGAAACCTTCTCAATTGACTTCGCGGGCCCGTTCAAGGAAACTCTTCCGGAAACAAAATCTCCTTATAGGGGTGGAACATCTTACTGGATGGCCAATAGCAGTTGCAGTTGAGGAGGCAAATGCTGAGGTGGTACTGAGATTCATCGAAAAAGAAATAATTGAACCGTTTGGTCTTCCAAAAAGGATCATCTCGGATAACGCCCTTTGTTTTACTGCAACTTCACTGCTTCGTTTTTTGGAAGAGAAAGGGATTCAGCTGAAGACCGTTCTCGCATACGCTCCTATGTCCAACGGGAAAGCGGAGAGGATGGTTGGAACCATCAAACGAGCAATATCGAAAACTATGTCGGAGAATGAAATCCAGTGGGAAGATGCCTTACCAAAAGTGTTATACGGCTATCGTCGAAGAAGAGGAAGAAATGGACGCTCACCATTCGAGCTAATGTACGGAAGGGCTCCTAGAATGTTACAGAGAGACATGGAAACAAATATTATCGATGAAGAGAGTAGGGAAGTTGAACTACTGGCCACCGAAGGCTGGAGATCACACCGGCGCTAACACAGACAAGAAATAAGGATGCAGAACCTGCAGTCAGAACCTTTTCAGTTGGCTCTAAAGTACTTGTAGTACATGGAAAAGCAATGCAGCAGGCTGTGAAGTGGCCGGCCTTCCAAACCAAGTACTCGAACCCTTGCATCGTCACGGAGGAAAGACACCCGCACTATCAGCTCTGTTCAAGCTCAGGGAAGAGATCAAGGAGGGCCATCCATGCACGTCGTCTGGTCCCTTACCATCAGAGGCCTGAAGAATTCCTTCTCACACAGGACTATGCGCAACCACGGGGCATACTCATCTTTAACTATAGAATGATTCCTATGGGAGGAAAAAGGGCCTGGGAATGGATCATCTCGATTACGCGGGACTACTACGAACTCCACGTAATCATCCATTTCTACATTAATATATGCCTATGTTTTCGTACGTTGAACGGACCATTGCTACCTGAAGAAGATTTCCGACTATTAATAAGAGTTCTATTTTCATTCCAAAACGGAAGGTTCACGGAAGCAGGTCCAGAGTTTGTGGAGGTAATATATCATTACTCTATAGGAAGATATGGAATGGTAGCTGCTGGAGACTTGTCGCAAACGTATCTGAATATTATCCGTCCAATTTACGTATTTCTCAAGAACAACCAAGACGTGCGACTGAGAGGTTACGCCTTACCCCCGGATATGGAATACAGACTGGTCCCGTATCCTCTATGGGAACCTTACGTTTCTCCGCCACAAATTGGGAACGTTGGAGGCGGCGAGGATCCTCCTGAAGCAGTGATGATGACCAGAGGAGGACCTTCAGGAGACAACAACCCGCCCAGAAGAGGTTCCGGTCGTCCCCAGAGGACCTCGTGCAGGTCCCAGTACGTCAGGAGCTGGTCGCGGCCATTCATCGGGACCGTCCACCACAACTTCATCTCTAGCTCTCCTTCACAACCATGCACAGCATACAGTCGGAAGAAGAAGATTATCTTTTTGGCTGCGCAATATCTCCGAGGATGCGAACGATGCGCAGGTCATTTCTTATTTCATGATAAGCATCTGTGTTTTAGGGCGCTACATGGACCGCACTTATCTTACGAAGATTCGTTCTTGATGATGCGCGTCTTCTTTTCTTATCGGCATCCATTCCTCCGGCATCTTCCAGAAGAGTTTGCATATCATATTTTTTCACTCTTGGAAGATTCGGAAGAGTCACGGAAGAAGAATGTATTCAACCCCACCTCGATGTTATCAAACCAATATATGAGGCTATGCTACAAAGTGAGGTACCAGTAATGCGAACCTACTTTTTAGAGCATCATATTGGTAATCAGTTGCATCCGTACCCGTTTGAGAGACCATACATTTTATCAATAAGACAGCGAACACTAACGGAAGCAGAAGAAGAGCAGTGACGAGTCGGGACGTTCGTCTTGAGCGAGAGGGCGTGATGTGCGCAAATTCGCACACGAAAAAAATCTAGATGAGGACCATAATTTATACAGTATCGGAATTTGCAAGATATTTTTAATTTGGGTGAGTGTGGCAAATTCGGTTGATTTTTTATTTTAGGACACGCTGTCATAGATGTCAGTAGTTCCAGGTTGTGGGTGATACTACAGAGTGACTCTGAAAGGTCTATATAATGGCCACATCAATTCCCACCCCTGGCCGATGGGTGGCTGGCATGGGTATGGCACCTAGATATTTACCTTGAGGAAATATCTTCTAATAGTCTCTCTGGTTCACACGATTCCGTGAATTTTTGGTTATTAGTATGTTTGTTTGAGACTTTAGGGTAGCCAAAAGTCTATATAAGCCGAGTAAACTGCTTCCTTTAGTGGAGGTCAAGCAAGTTGGCAGACAACTTCAGGTCAAGCTCCGAGTAGTAGGAAGTTGAGAGTCAACTTCAGACCCAAGAAAACTTTTTCCTAAGCTGGTCGCAGAGCATCAGTGGTAGACGCTGCTCCTTTATACTTGCTTGCAGCCCTCTCAACTCTCTCCCATATACACTCCTTTTTATTTGTTCAACTATACCACGGTAGCACTTTTGTCGCTCGCAACACCTCCGTCTTGGGGTAGTTGGTTCTGAAATCTCTTCTCCCGACGATTTACCCCTATCAGTGGTCTTGCCCATTATGCAAATTCTTGGTTTCAGCAGTTACTGTAGGTATCAACATGATGAGATTTGCGGTCAACAATAAAACATGAGTGTTGAGGCGAATTCTACCTCTGAGATCCTTTCCAACGATGGCTCTCCAAGCATCACCCCATCCCTGTCCAATTTCAAGTGAGCAAATACCGAGGCGACACTCATCGCGGCGTATATCACATAATCTGTCAGAGTCCTCGTTCCGAACATCGACGATCTCAAAGTTGTTAGGCAAAAAGTCTAAATTCGCAAAGAATTCCAAAACTTACGTGTTTCAAAGCCCAGACGGTTGCCTACCTTGGGTGTGGACTTGAGCTTTCTTCCCCATAACTTTTTCAAACACATCACCCACGAAGAAATACGGAGTAACCCAAAGCAAACTGCACCGCAAAAATGAATATTTCTTCGTTAGAAACCAGCTGTTTGGGAAGCATCAATGATACATGTAAACCGACTTACCCGTAGTAGGCTGGTGTTGCGTTCTGTGTAACCAAATTCAAATGTAAGCAAGCTCAAGAAAGTTACGATGGTCAATTTTTCGAAACGACAGCCTCCGCCGAAAACAAGCTGCCAAGAGGAGAAAGGCATAATACTTACCAAATTACATAACCCTGGATGGTGAAGGAGTGATCAAGAATGGCTCCAATGCTGATAAGCCCGTAAGGCTAATAAAATCAGCAAAAGAAACTGAGAGGACATCAAGAGCTCCGACTGCCGATCCAGCTTCCCTTGTCGGAAAGACTTCTAAAGCGTGCTTTATAACCGAAAATATCTCTTCGACATGACCTATTGAGTAAACAGGGAGACCGCCATCATCTCGGCACCTTGACTCCACTTCATCAACTGAATCGCTCTGAGGTTTTGACAGGCACCTTATTCTTTCAGCTCGAAGCGCACAGAGGACGTAATCAGTATTTTTCGCGAAGTTATGAGCAGAAGGGGTTCTTTAGGCATGGATCACGAGGACCCATACCCATGATTGCTAAATGAATGGAAATGTATCGTAATGTCGCTTTCATAATGCTTGGCATCACTGCATCCGCTGAAATGGATGTTTTCAGGCGACACCACAAGTTGTAATCAAGAACAGCCCCCAATTGACACTTCGGTTTGATTTTGCTGTCATGTATGCTCATGAATTCGGATTTCACGTCGTCAATAGGTAAGGTTTCTCCAATACTGTACCCTTCCAACACTTCAAGCAGCGGAAAGTAAGCAGCGGAAAGGTAGCACGTCCCTAATTCAGCGGGTATCATCAATTTTCGGTCACTTTTGCCAACAGGAATGTGTATGGTCTTTGATTTTCCGTAACGATCTGAGGATTCAAAGATCACGAAATTGTGGTATCCTTTCTTCACAAGTTGTTGGGAGGCAAAAAGGATCCCGGAAGGCCCAGCTCCTAACACTGCGATCCTTGCATTCCGGTCTTGGGGAAACTTATCGACAATGTGGGGTTGTTTCATGAGCATGGCTTGATAGAGATAGCAGTGGAGAACAGATTCAAAACAAGTAAACGAAGATATAAAGGGTTCCATTTTTGCCTGGCTTTCAAATAATCTTCCACGGCATTCCCTCCATCAAATGTTCGGTACCAAAATGGGGAAAATAGTCAACAGTCAGCTTGCATGCAGGTTCCGATTCATGCATGAACGACTTATCCCAATTAACCCATGAATACTCTTCCAAACCGCAATAAACTTTCTTCATCTGTTGATCAAAGACTTTCCCTGTTTCATCTTTGTTGATCCCATGAAAAGGCCTATCCTCAATATGGTATCTGGTGATCCATGAAGAGTCAGCTGGTAGATCTTCAGAGTTCTTGCAGCGTGTCATAAGCTCGTCGCGATAGGCATACATGCCTCCATCTCGTTCTGACAGAATATCGGTGCTGATTCGAACCTTGGACCTCCTGTGGTTTTGATTGCTCATACCATCACCAGTAAACTTAACATTGACAAGTGCTGTGTGAAACGTTGACGAAACCAAAGCTTGATTGATAAAATTTTCCAGATCTGTCCTTTCCTCAATTTCGACCATCCTTGGGTCGCAGGCGATCACGACGAAGTCAAAAGTTTCAGTCCTTTCGTTTCCACCTTGACTAGAGGATGAAATCGTAACTTTCTCCGGAACGGAGACCACCATGGTCGCTCAGTTCGGCTAAGCTCCGGAATGGTTGACGACTTCTTGATTTTGGCAGGGATCCAGTTGTTGAGAACACTTCTTTTTGAACTTTGCTGGAGGAGTGACACTGAAGATTTCAAGTTGCAATGGATGTTGGGAAAGGAGGTATTTGTTGGTTTCGAGGCGAGGAGATGCGGGATGTCTTCCTGAACAGGACAAGAAGGTTCAAATCCAGTGGTGATTTTCCATCAGTACCAGTAATGAATACAGTAGTCACCAAGTGTTATTTAAACCTTCTTGTACGACACCCGCTTTTGGCCTAAAACTGTTGTAGATGGTAAACGTTCTAATAGATAGGTTGAAACGTAAAGGAATAGAGCTAGTAAACCTGCAAACGCACATATTCAAACGTTTCGTGCGGGAAGTAAGGAATACCGTACGTTCCCAGAGAATTGACCATAATTTGAATGTTAGCTATGGATACCCGTCCAATGAAGAGGGTTTTACAATACAAAACGCCTGCACGAATACGGGGATAAGTCCACTTCGCATTATTTTGAAATAATTTATTCACAACCTACCCCGGAACTCTAGTCTCTAGATGTGCAAAAGTACTACCAAAAACCATTTCCCGGAGCAATTCATCTTGGAAAGGACTGTTAGGAGATAATCCAAAAAATTATCCAATCACATCTTTCCCGTGTCGGGAAATGACCGTTTGACATTTCTAATCAGTAAGACGTTCAACATTTCAAGTACATGCACACTACATACTATACAAGTTCATTGGGTATCAACCATGTTATCTGTTACAGTAAATGGGCCCCTGAGTTCCCCTCTTCAAAATATCCTTCCATTCTGGCGGTTGTCGTTCTTGCCATATGGAAGAGAAACAAAATTTAGGTTTGAAATACTAGTAAATTTTTCTTTAGGGTTAAACAAAGCGAAACCTATTTTTCAATCATTAGAAGACCCAAAGCTTTCCCTTGCCCCACTCGTGAGATTGGCGGAAATTTTGGGTGTTTTTACTGTTGGAAGGAATAATATTATTCGATCTAATCCTCAAATCAAAGGTAGGAAAATTTAATTCAGCCCTAATTTTTTTGTCATCATCATCTTGTGATGGTGATTAGCCCCTATCTTCCCTCGAAGCCGCCCCTATCACACACACTCACGAAGACATCTATGGGCAGGCGTGAGCTGGGCGCGCGGGCGAGGTTAGTAAGAGCTCGGGTTTTGCGACTAATTTGGACCTATTGCATGTGGACTTTGCTCCGTGGGCTCCCAACAGGGACAATCCCCCGGTCAATCAGTCGTCTCTACCAAACACCTCACGCCCGTCACTATCTGGTGATGGGCAGCCCCTATCTTCCCTGGAAGCCACCCCTATCACAAATACCCCCGAAGGCGTCAACGGGCAGACGTCAACTGGGCGCGCGGGTGAGGTTATTGCGAGGACGGCGATGGCCACCAGCCTGGCTCTTGCGGGTCCGTACGGAACTATGCACCTCTTGGGCCCTTTGAAATGCATGGATTGGTGTGACTTCAACTCTGAAGACGGCGACGGCGTCGATGACGCAGTTGACCAAGCAGAGAAGCTGGACCATGCCGAGGCGGTGGTTCAGTAAGTAGCGACGATGAGTGGCGGTCTGCCGCACATGTTAACTCGTATTTACGACGTAGTCAGTATCTCGATAACTCTGGAACTTAGCCGTACTTATCTTTCAAATGTAAACCACCCAAACATTTCCCCTATTTTTCTGTTGAGGAACCGTTTCCGTCGTTTAGTATTTAAAAGGTACTGTACGGGTCGGCTGTCCTTCAACATACTGTACTGTACACATGTTCAAGATAAGAGAGGGGTTTGAATTTATCCTCTTTGCAACAAAGTTTGGCTCTGGAAGAAACGCTAGTTTCCTTTTAAGTCCTTCTCCCATTACTAATTCAGCATACCTTTTTGAACGGCCCAGACCCGTTTCTTTTTTCTCATTTCCTTCTCTCTAAACTCCGCTTAGATTCCCCTCGCTAGATGGGTCAAACGAAGAAGTAAAATGCCCCATCATTCCCATCTTTTTGAATCGATCACGGTTGTCTAAAGGAGTTTAGGATGGATCGAATAAATCGCCTAAGAATAAAACACCCAGACCTTCCCCGTTTTTAACTGTCGACTCCCATAGCTCGACATACGGGCGGGGAAAGTTCTAGACCAGTCCGAAATTTTCACGTTTCAGATAATACAGACCGAACCGGCACTATCTTTTAACTTTCTTTTTTTCCTTATGAGGAATCAGCAACAAAGTTGCCCTTACTCTTAATGTATTAATATTCATAGTCAAGTTATTTCATATTTGCATAATATCGACTCATCTGGCTTGTATAAGAGATAAAGTTGTCTAAGTATCCAAATATTTTAACAGGTGATGATCATTTTTAATCGTAAGTTTTGAACCATGGAGGCATGGTGGCTGATATATTGTAACTTCCGGATATTATTGGCATGCTGCGCGGGATGAGCTGCTGCGCGGGATGAGCTGGCATGCTGCGCGGGATGAGCTAGCATGCTGCGCGGGATGAGCTAGCATGCTGCGCGGGATGAGCTAGCATGCTGCGCGGGATGAGCTAGCATGCTACGCTGGATGAGCTGGTATGCTGCGCTAGCTGCGCTGTCACTGTAGTTACAATTTTATTTTCAATTATTTTTAGAGGGATGCTTTGCAACGTACTGCAGCGGTGCAGATACGTATGGCACACAGGTACCGTATAGGTGCTACAAATTGTGAGGGTTGAAAGCTCTACATAAGGGGCTGTTTGCATGAAATAGGAGGAGTACTTGTGAGCCAGCATACCCGAGCGGGGTGCTCAGCAATTTAAGTCGCACAAAAAGCATAAAGCAAGTTAGCAGAAAACTTCAAGTCAAGTCCCGAGTGGTAGGAAGTTGAGAGTCAACTTCAGACCCAAGATCCATTTTTCTTACGCGGGTCACAGAGCAGCATTAGTAGACCCTGCCCCTTCCATATTTGCTTGTAGCCCTCGCAACTCTCTTCAACTCCCTTTTGTGAGTTCAACTATACCACGGTAGCACTTTTGTCGCTTGCAACACCTCTTTCTTTGGGCAGTTGGCTCTGAGTATCTCTTCCCCGACGATTTACCCTTATTATTTGGTACTCTTGTGGAGGGGTTGCACCCGAGGCATTCGAGCTGTGGAGTATTACGGAATAGTTCTGTAACCAGCGATCTCAACGCTGCTCGTATAACGTTCACTGGGGGCAAAACTGAAGACATTGAGGAGTTTCTCTATACATATGTTAATGTTTTGATTAATGAGGAGAACGATGAAGAGAAGGCCCCAAGTATCGTTGCCTATCTTTATCGTGACGCAAAGCAAAAATATAAGGCCAAGTTTATCGACGGGTGGTCTCTTAGCGGGAATGGGCGTAACTTCAGTGAGGTATGTGAGTGGCTTGTGAAAGAGTATGCTAAGGAGGTAGAACAAGATGAGATGATTAGTACCGCCACACAGGCTTCGCTCAACTTGGACGGTTTGTTAAGCTCATTGGTATACTTTTGTGATCTCTATGAAAAGGCTGGGTTCAACGCCCAAGCCGAGTACAGAATGCTGCGTAAGGGGCCATGGGGGACAAGCGGCTCTCCGATTTCCTCCTCATCAAGGGCCCTCACACTTTTAATGAACTGAAGGTACCATAATAGAATTTGTCAAAAACTCGGAGACATTTCAGTCACTGAGTGAGGTACCCAGGGAAACCCGTATATCGATGTCTATCGTACATCATGGAAAAAATTATCAAAGGCCGGCTACTAGTGCAGCGGCATTAGAATCTGTCAGGAGCGATGTCAAAAACTTGGAAGAAAGGTTGGAAACCCGATTCGATAATCGACTTGACATGATAACCTCGCAGTTGGAAAGCCTTACTCTTACCATTAAGAAGAACCAGCCTGGGGCCCAACGGCCACAGAAGGCTGTTCCTACTGCCACAAGCCAGGACGCTTTGCAAATAGGTGTTTTGATAATCCATACAGAAACACTCGTTGTGGAAAGTGCGGACGATACGGGCATCATGAAAGTAACTGCTGGTCTAAAGACAACAGAAGAGCAAATTTATCGGAAGCAAGGAGTGAGTCAGGACCAGAGGTGAAAATCGTACAAAATAAAAGGGATCAAAGGTTGACGGATGCCGGTAACGTATCCATCGCTGAAGAAATCAGCAAGTCAATGTGACAAAAAGGGATGGGGAAGGGAACGTTTTATCGAAAAAACCTATGCAAGATCATTAATGATGGAGCATATCCCAGCACCTGTACCTCCTCGGACGAAGAGGTCTGATAGAGTTGTTCAAGGAGTTGAAATCACTCCGGCCAGGAAAACAAAAAAGAATAAGAAATGTAAGAGTATTCCGAAGGGCGTACTAGAGTATGTGAAGAAGTAAATTCGGTAGCTGAGCTTGCATCGGCCCCAACTGGGATAACGTTTGGTCAACTTTTGAGGGGTGACACAGAGGATGGAGAAAAGAACTCAAAAAAATTATAATGTCTAATAAGTCCGCGAATGGTAAGAAGTTGTTTCTTCAATCGGCGTCGACAGCGCCAAGACGTCTTAAGCTGGTACCAGTCAATGTATTGGGAATGAAAACCCAACATCTTTTTGATTCGGGCGCTGTTCCGAACCTCATTTCAGAAAGTTTGGTGACAGATCTAGGTCTCGAAATTTTCAACTACTCGAAGAATAGCTGTTGCGGATGGATCCGTATCAAAATCATGGGCAGTGTTGACAATGTTTCCGTGTTCTTCTGGGACTCAAAAGTCGATGTAGACTTTCTTTTCATACCTGATCTCCCTTTCGATGCAATCATTGGTTGCCCTACCATGGAAAGACTTGGAACATGCATTGACTTTGGAAATTAAAGCGTTTCAGTTCATATAGACGGCAGAACCGTGAAAATGCCTCTGGACTCCGACAAAAGTATACACCCGGAAGATTTAAGAGAAACGGAGAGTGAAGATTAAACTTCTAGCTATGAAAGCGAAGATTCCGAACTAACAATTTCAGAAGTAGAAAAGGGTACGCTCGAGGGATAATGAACATTTCATGGGATGATTATGATTCTGGGTTTGAAACAGATGACTACTGGAATTCTAGGGTAGGTTTGAGACCTCAATTTGTTTCCTTTGAGATATATCGAATCAAAGGACGGCATTCAGAGCATGAAAGAAGATTACCTTTGCAAAAAAATAAGAATATGTCGATTTCCATATATGAAGATATGAGAATGCCGGAAGAGTTCCTTCAAGCTATGGAGGGTAAGGATCAAGAAGAAGAAGCGCGCAAGATGGATGAAATTCAAGAAAAAGTACAGAACTTCCCGCGCCCGCATCAAAAAATATATACAACATATAAACATCTTCCGAAGTAATTGCATGGAGCGTTTCAGATCTAAGACAATCAAGTGTACCGGTCACTCACTCATTCGAACTTACCGACACTCAACCAATACACCATAGGCCTAGACGTCAACTGCCGAAATATGACTAACTTATCTCAGAAAATGTTGCAAGTATGCTAGAAAATGATGTTATTCGGCCAGCTCATCCCCATGGTCACTTCCAGTTGTGATAGCACCAAAGAAAGATGGAAAGCTTCGCTTTTGTGTGCGACAGTTGAACCAAAGAATGATACCTGATCGATTACCGATTTCAAATATGGAGGAAATACTCGTGGACTTGAAGGACGGGGATACTTCACCTCAATTGACCTTTACACTGGCGGTTGGCAGATTCCGTTGAATGAAAAATGTACAGAAAACAACTTTTACCAGCAAAGCCGGTACTTTCATGTTCGAAGTGATGCCTTTTGGTCTCATGAATGCACCAGCTACATTCCAAAAATGATGATGACAAGGTTTTGAAAGGACTTCCATTTGCAAGAGTTTATATCGACGATGTGGTAATATTCTCAAAAACCTTGGATCAGCTCATATCGCATGTCAAGACAGTTGTGGATAGGATATCGGCATATAGCCTGAAAATTAAGTTGAGAAAATGCTTCTTTGGGAAAACTCTATCCAATTACTCGGTCATATCGTCGATCAGGAGGAATTAAAGTTGATCCAGATAAAACGAAAAAAATCAAGTTGACACCAAGGCCTGCTTCAAAGACGGAGGTTCGAAGCTTCTTAGGACTTGCCTCATATTAGCGAAGATTTATCAAAGATTTCGCCAAAACATCAGCGCCGCTACATGCCAGTACTACGAAGAACGGAAATTTCTAATGAAGCAAGGAAATCCAAACTACATTTGGGAGCTTAATGATAAGCTATGTGTACCGCCCAGTGCTCATGTATCCAGATTTCAAGAGACCATTTTTGTGAAAACAGATGCCTCAGAACGGCCGTTGGGTGCCACTTTGTCCCAAATAGAGAATACGGAACACTACACTTTGTTCAATTCGCAAGTTGTACTTTGAACGATGCGGAAAAGAGATTCTCAGTCTGAAGAAAGAAGCACTAGCGTCGTATTCGCACTGAAAAAGTTTCGCTGTACCTTTTATCACTCGAAAATTTGTCTTGATAACTGATCACCGGGCATTTAAGACTGCATTCCAAAAGAAAGATATGCATCACCGCTTAGCTCGATGCTCGAAATTTTCGCGGAATATCGGTTTGAAATTGTGTATGATCCTGGCGCAATAATCAGCCTGCTGATTACCTATCCCGCTTGAGGGATCCAATGAATCCAAATGAAAAAGCTTCCGAGACATCATGGGAGTTGCCTAGGTGCAAGTGCCTAACGATACGGTACGAAGCCAATATTAATGGACCAATGAAATTCCTTGATGATTAGAAATGAAAAAAGTTGATCTTGAACACAAAAATTGGGTAGGAAGGAATCAAAAGGCTTTTACATTGTCGAATGGGAAACTCTTCCGACACACAAAAGCCGGTCCTCGACTAGTGGCCCCTTTGAAAGAAAGATGAAGATCTTGAGGACTTTTCATGATGCTTAGGCACTGGGATCTCGAAACAACCAAAAATTCATTACGGAGATTCTGGTGGCCTATTATCCACAACGACATCTATAGTTTCGTGAAAAGCTGCGGCAACTGTCAAAAACTCACTCCGATACGAAAGTATAAGATAAATCTAAGTTTTGCAGTTTCTGGTCTTTTCGAAACCTTCTCAATCGACTTTGCCGGCCCATTCAAGGAAACCTCTTCCGAAAAAAATATCTCCTTATAGGGTGGAACATCTTACTGGATGGCCAATAGCAGTTGCAGTTGAGGAGGAAATGCTGAGGTGGTCCTGAGATTCATCGAAAAAGAAATAATTGAACCGTTTGGTCTTCCAAAAAGATCATCTCGGATAACGCCCTTTGTTTTATTGCAATTTCACTGCTTCGTTTTTGGAAGAGAAAGGGATTCAGCTGAAGACAGTTCTCGCATACGCTCCTATGTCAACGGGAAGCGGAGAGGATGGTTGGAACCATCAAACGAGCAATATCGAAAACTATGTCGGAGAATGAAATCCAGTGGGAAGATGCCTTACCAAAAGTGTTATACGGCTATCGTCGAAGAAGAGGAAGAATAGCGCTCACCATTCGAGCTAATGTACGGAAGGGCTCCAAGAATGTCAAAAGAGACATAAACAAATGATATCGATGAAAAGAGTAAAGAAGTCGAACTACTGGCCACAGAAGGCTGGAGATCACACCGAGCCCTAACACAGACAAGAAAGGATGCAGAGCCTCCAGTGTAAAGTTTTTCAGTCAGCTCTAGAGTACTGTAGTACATGGCAAAGCAATGACGCTGGCTGTGAAATGGCCGGCCTTTCAAACAAAGTACTCGAACCCTTGCATCGTTACGAACGAAAGACACCCGCATTATAAGCTCTTTCAAGCACAGGAAGAGATCAAGGAGGGCCATCCATGACGTCGTCTTTCCCTTACCATCAGAGGCCTGAAGAATTCCTTCTCACACAGGACTATGCGCAACCACGGGGCATACTCATCTTTAACTATAGAATGATTCCTATGGGAGGAAAAAGGGCCTGGGAATGGATCATCTCGATTACGCGGACTACTACGAAATCCACGTAATCATCCATTTCTACAATAATATATGCCTATGTTTTCGTACGTTGAACGGACCATTGCTACCCGAAGAAGATTTCCGACTATTACTAGAGTTCTATTTTCATTCCAAAACGGCAGGCTCACGGAAGCAGGTCCAGAGTTCGTGGAGGTAACATATCATTACTTTATAGGAAATAATGGGAGAGTAGCTATCGGAGACTTGTAAAACCTATCTAAACGTTATCCGCCAGATTTACGTATTTCTGAGAACAAAAAAGATGTATAACTGTGAGGTTACAGCTTACCCCCTGATATAAAATATCGACTGGTCCCATATCCCATATGGGAACCTTACGTTTCTCCACCAAGGAACAAGAGCTCAGCTGAAGACCAAGATCCTCCCGAGACCGTCATAATGATACAAGTAGGATCATCCAGTTATCGGGGCGAATCATCAAAAAGGGCAAGGCGTCGAGAGCAACGAGAAAAGTCACCAAGGAGATCACCTCAAACACCACCTAGTCTCCCAGGTGGAAACTATGCCCCTTAATTGTTGGACCGGTACCAACTAGACGTTGGCTTCTCGAAATGACAGAGGACGCTCGAGAAGCAGAAGTAATTTCCATTTTCCCCATTAGTATTTGCATGTGAATCCAAAGCATTCACGGGGAACACCTTACTCATAAGGAATCAGTCCTTACGTTACGAGTTTTTTTCTCCTTCAGATACTCGTTTCTGGACCGGTTGCCAGAGAAGTTCGCATACTACATATACTACCTAACATTTGAAAGGTTTGGAGAAGCGAAACAAGAGGAGCTCATTAGAGACCATTATGAAACATACGCAGGATATATGAAACTCCGACCGAGGGGCAGAGCCGGTCATTACACGGTACACACTTTCTCACCATATTGGAAATCAGTTACTGCCCTATCCATTCAGTCAACCATATAGTCTCCCCGATGAATGGATAGAACTACCAAAGGAACAGCAGGAGCATTGAAGACGAGCCGGGACGATCGTCTTTGAGCGGGAGGGCATGATGTGCGCAAAAATTGCACACCAAAAAAGTCTAGAAGAGGGCCAAATCTGGATGCATTATCGGAATTTGCAAGATATTTTTACAGTTTCTGAATTTGCAAGATATTTTGAATTTGGATGAGTGTGGAAAATTCATGGGTTAATTTTTTATTTTAAGACACGGTCTCATTAATAGATGTCATTACACGTCCAAGGTCGTCATAATTTTCGAAGACTTCGCATTATTTAAAGTTCGAAATCGACGTCGTTGAGACAACCCCCCGCCATCAACTACCTCATCGGCTCACCTCTTTCTTGGCCCTTAACATGACCAACATTCGCCCTTCCCTAAATATTACCGAGTCATCCCGAGGCCGTCGACTTTTGTTTCTACTTCACTCATCATTCGACTGCATCTAACCTAATTGTAGTACCAACTGGCAAAATAGAGTCAACACTTAAGTGCGGATTTCGTGCACGAAAATGGAACACAGTACGCCTAAACTGCTATTTACACGTCTCAACTTCTATTCCTGTAGATCCGACAGGTAGAGAACAAATATACGTCTTTGCATCATACATATACATAAATCATGTATTGTAGGAAACTCCGTTAATTTGAAGAATAAACAAGGATTAAATGATGCAATATTTCTCGAACAATACACTATTTGTGACTCACGAGTGAAGAACTCGCATCAACTAACTACAGTCAAGTTTGACACCTTATATTTTCAGAACTGTTAACAAAATGTAATATTTGCAAAATCTATCATCTACAGTAATCAAAAAGCCCCAAAAAGCTCTGAATTTCAACGATTGAAGGCGGTGGCTACCAATAACATAATCGCAATTGTCTTTTGGGTCCGATTTCGTTCTTATGCTTACAAAGATTCTTCCCGCTCAATGTGATTTCGCTGCTTCACAGCAGATTCCTGCTTTTAACTTGGGTTTCTCCTTGCCCAGGTCCATTACTGTCCTCGTTACTGTCTCACGGACCACCAAACTTGTCTGACCACCCTTTTGCATGAACGAACCAGGGACCAGTTACTTTCCGAGGCTGATCTACAGAAGAATTCTGCTCCACCATTCATTCCAGTCTACAGAGAATCGCAATGCTAAACTTCGTTTTACTGCCTTCATGTTTTGTTCTCTTGTACTTTGAACAGATCTCACCGTCTGAGTGACAATAACTAAGCTAGGTCTTTACGTTTCCATTTTCGCAGAGCCTCCTCTGCCGCTACTGTGCTGTCTCTGATACCATTTCAGAAGTGTTATCTCATCACGATACGCTATTCAGATATGGTATTGTAACTCTTTCTCGACATGGCTGTCTGCGAGATACGCTTGCCAAAGCTATTCGTATCACTGCACGTAATTACGGTGCGCAGGTTCACTTTGAGAAACGCTTTTAAGATTCGGACCTCCTCGATACCTCTCTTTCCTTAACCGTCTTTCAGCAACGTCGACCTGAAAATACAGCTAAAACTATACGAAATGGTGATTCCTAACTTACACAGGGACAATTGCTCCTTGATCCCTTCATCGATGGCGCCGAACGTACAAGTCATTCTAAGGGACTCGACATCTTCGCAATCAGTCCCTATTCCAGTCGCCTGAAAGGTCGCTCATTGCTGTTGAAAAAAATAGAAGTAAACTAATGGAACAGTTAATGCCATAGGAATCCAGAAGAAGAAGTAATAATCACTACTATCCTGGAGAGCGATCAATTAAAAAAACACTACTTTCGAGGAGAGATATCATTGAAATAGTTACTAGTTTGAGTCAAGATGAATGTAACGCACCGTCAAGTAGTATTAGTAGTAGTGTAGTGCAGAGCTTAAGGTAAAAAGTAAAACAGTAAGTTACCCACTGCAAAACATTCTCAACAGGTTATGGGCTTGTTGTTCTCTCCTTTCGAATTCTCACCACAAGTGCTCTGATCTTAGTCTGTTTGGTTTCGGATTTTCGACTTCTTTGGTTTTTTTTCTAATTTCGGAGAAAACATCCGATGCATTCAGTTGTCGAGTCGAGGAACCGACCTCTGAAAACTACTATCTTTGGGCCAACGAGATCGAAATCTTTCTAGGAGGCAAATGGCTTCGGAAACATGTCGATGGATCCATTCGCGAGCCAAATGAGGATGATGGCAAAGCAATGGAACTTCATGAACGCAAGAGAGATATGACTCCTGCGTATTCGCTAATCTCGATCGAAACTGAAAGTATTCTGTGCGACCAATGCCCGATCCGAAGCTGGTCTGGATCACGCTCCGAAGTTCATAAAAATTATTGTCTGAAGCGTCGATTGATGAAAAGCTTTCGGCGCTCCAGGATATCTCAATGGAAAATTCGGCGAGCATCATCCAGTATTCAAATTGCATTAATCATTTATGTAATGAGTCAGCGTCAACCGGCCATATGGTATCTGGTATTGAGAAGAAACAAGCCCCTATCCGCTGTTTCACGGCTCACTTCGGCGTTGCTGCCCAAGTTGTCCGCCCTACTGGGAAGACATACCGCCAGGCTATGGCAGAGCTTGCTGTTTCATACTCCACAATAGATCGCTGCCCTCCTGAAAATGCATTAATAATTCGTCGCAGCCAAGGTGGAAGGACTCGGTAAAACTGTAGTCATTGCGGTCGTAAGGAGCAACCTGCGGATCGCTGTTCCCATAAATTCAGGAGCAAGTGCTATAAGAAGGACCTCTTTTACCACAAAAATGGTCCGCACAAAGCAACGTGTATGGATAAAGCTTAGAACGCAACTGGTTCTAAGCGAAGCAAAGAAAATGTTATAATAGCGCAGTTCCCCTCGCTACTCTGAGATGACCAGTCCCTATGGTCCCCTAGATGTATGATGGAATAAGGATGCACAACGCATATGACTAACGACTTGCAGAACTTTTCTTCTTTTACAGCTGGCATTAAATCCGTTAAGGTTGTAAATAAGCAATGTCTGGATACGCAAGATACTGGAACAGTAGTCTCTGATAATATTGTGAATGGTGAACATGATTTTATCACATTACATAATGTACTTTACGCTCCTCAATTACCCCATAATCATTTATCAGTGTCACGCATTCGCAAAAGAGGTTTTATGGTATCTTTCGAAGATACCCCTTCTGGTGATGGCGTCTTTGCTGTTAGCGACAAAGAATACCATGAAACTAAACTCATGGCCGCTCAGAGAAGCAACGGCTTGTATGGGGCAAATTTCAATGTCCGAACAGGCACTGCTCCAGCCATTGCAATGAATCAGATTCAGGAAGACTGCCAACTTTGCCATATTCGACTAGCTCACATTAGTGAAAGTACCTTACAGAAATCGATTCCTATCATTTAGAGGACACTTTTCAGCTCCTAGGGACAAGACCGCAACAATTTTTTTTCCTTCGTAAGTCCCGTCGACACCCTCGGAAGCAAATTTGGTTTCAAGATAAGGTTCAATACACCCTCTTTCGTGCCCTTCGGTCTTTTTAAGACCATTAGGGTTTCCATTCTTCTCTGTTAAGCATTACGTTGTCAACAAGCCTGACGTCTGCAGTGGTTACTCACCCGCTTGACTCGTGTGTCGGAAGAACCAAGTGGCGGACGATTTAAAAGAGATAATTCTAGAACTGGAAACCTTTTTAGTAATCGGATATCTCATTTGTTTGTTATGAATCGAATAAAGTTGGTAGATTACTTTACGCAGACATATGCAGGTGCAACATGAATAGTCTTGAATACCCCACTGTAACAAACCTAAAATAATTAGGTTTGAATAGGGTGGCTTAACTCTGCATGTTGTGGGGCGCGACAATACAGAATAAAGTTGAGGTTGCTCCGGTCAGATGAAGGCGGAGAATATGTCTTAACCAAACTACGGAACTGGTTTACCTCCTAAGGTCCCGTCCATGAATTGACGAAGCCGTATTAGCCAGAGTCCAATGGCTGTGCTGAACGTCTTAATCTAACCCTAATGGAGATGGAAAGGCCAATGATTATGAACATTAAGGCTTTTAATCGCGAGAAATATTGCGCTGATGGTGTAAACTGCGCAAACTACCTGCGCAATCGCTTTCACACGACTACCTGCAAAAAGAAATTAACGCCGTATAAGATCATACACGGCAAGCGGCTGAACCTTTCCCATGCTAAAAGGTTTAAGGCCTATTTATACATCCCGAAGTCCGAAAGGGGGAGCAAGTTTTCAACACGTGCGTGGGAAGGGGTTTTTGTTGGCTATGATGGAGGGAATGCATTTAGATTTTATGACCCGTCAACTGGGCAAGTACCAACTTCTCAATGTGTTACTTTACATGATACCACAACCTGGATTGGAGTAAAACCTATCAGGCTGTTCACTAAGGAGTGACATGTCCGACCTGGATGTTGTTATGCTTGAATTGGATTGTGAGAATCCTGAACCCTCTACCAACCACAATCGAGATAAACTCGATCAGCAAACCCCGTTTTCTAGCATAATCAATGACGATCTAGTGCCAGTCCAGAAACAAGGGCTTCAACACGTCCCAGAGTTCAACGTGCAAGTATGGTTTTGAAATCACATGTCCTATCACGGACCCACTTATGAATGCATACCGCATAGATGTCCTTCTTACGTAAAATGAAGCTACTAGACGCGCAGATTCCGATCATTTGAAGAAGTCCATTGATGATGATATAGACTCCCTGGAGGAATTGAAAACAGCGAAGCTAGTTCCGATGTCCGTTCGGCGGAAGGCTGTAGGTACTATGTGGGTGTACGACATTCATACAGACGGTATAGGGAAAATGGATCGCTACAAAGCCCGCCTTGTCGCTAAATGATTTAAACAGAAAGAGAATATGACTTCTTTGATGTTTTTTCTCCAATTGTAAGTTTAATAGGCTAGGAGCTGAATCTCTCTTCCCTTATATGAGTCCATAGTAGTACCTTTAAATTCCTCTAGTACCAGTTTAAGGGAATTCAATACATTAGCTCAAACGGGGAGCGCCAGTCGCTGCTTTTGTTCGCTTGTAACCGTACAAAACCTTTGTCACAGTATCCTCCAGGAGGAGTCGTTTCCAGCCATGGTCCTTGATATAGCCCTTGTGAGTGTTCCCAATATCCTCTTTGCCTTCCGTTACACATGGAAAGAATAGATCAGAACCGTTTCGCACTTAATTCCGCTTATCCTCATAAATTTGGCAACAGATATAGCCATAAAGCAAAGCGCGTTGTCCGAAAATATTCTCGTAAGCAGGCCAAAAGGATCGATACTTCCTTCTCTGTAAATTAAATTACTAGCGGTGGCGCCCTTAAGCGTCATTGCAGATGACCATCCTGTCAGGTGTTCAACTCCTGTGAGAAGGTATTTGTTCTCAGAAGGGGTTTTCCTGAAGTATCGCGAAATACAGGGAAAATACCCGAAATAGCCCTGTTATAGGAATAATGAGAGTGGATTTGTATTTTTGGACTGAAGTGAGCTTTTTCCAATCATCGCAACTTTTCACAAAGTTACAGATGTCTCTCTGCACATCCGGCCACCAAAATATTTCTGTAATGAGTTATTTGGCGGTGCTTAGGCCCCAATGCCTAATTAATCATGTAGAGTTCTTAGGATATCTCTTTTTTCCTTTCGGAGCCAAAATCCGAGTACCCGCTCTTTTGAACCGAAATAGCTTTCCTTCGCACATCGAAAATACTTTTTGGTTTCATATCACCCAGACACTCTGTTCCAACCCAATTTTATCGATATAAAGCCCCGTCAGAAGTCAAAAGCGGATTTTTATTTGGATTCGGGGTCAGCCAGTCCGGCCGTATCAACGATAGCTACTTCGCGACTATATTTTCCTGCTTCTGCGACGTTTCCTTTCGGATCCTTAGATCTGGAAAGAAATTATGCTGACTGGCTGATCCTTCCCAGCCGGTAAGTGATTTCGAATTGGTATTCTGCAAATAAGTTGAGTCATTGAGCCAAACAGTGGTGGACATGTTTCTTCTTGAACGCAGTTTTGAGGGATTGGTGGTCTGTTAGCAAATCAAAATTTTCTAGTGAGATAAGGTAGACTCGGAAAAATTTTTATAGCGAAAACCACAGTCAAGGCCTCTTTCTCGCATGCATTGTACCTTCTTTCGGCATTATTCATTGTAAGACTCGGAAGTTGTACTGGGTGTAATTTGCCGCCTTCATTTTTCTTGGACAACACGGTGCCATAAAGTGCTCCGAAGCGTTAGTTTCTCCGACGAATGGTTTTTCGAAGTCCTAATATGTGACTACTGGTACTTCGCTCAATTTATGGTTTAGCTCGACGAAAGCGTTTTCTATTTATTGGTCTCAGATTAGCTTTACGTTCTTTGAAGTTAATGTATGTAGATGGGCGGATATCTTAGCTAGACACTATCTGGGCGGTCTGTAGTACGATGCCAGGGCAAATGTGCTACGCATCTCTGTTTTTGAAGTCATCCTGGATACTTTTTTGAACCTAAAGTTCTTTTACGGGTCAACCCCAATACCGCTGTCGTCCACCACATCACCAAGTAATTTGGAAGAGGGGCTGCAAAGAAGCACTTGCTTAGTTTGATTTTCGAGTGATACAGTGAGATCCTTTCCATCGCTGCCCTAATATGGTCCAGATGGGATTTGAGTATTTCCGAAAATATCACCACTTCGTCTACATACACTCTTACAAAAGAAAGCCCCTTCAATAGTTCATCTATCACCCTTTAATATTTCGCCGCTGCGCTCATAAGGCCAAATGGAATCACTTCGAACCTGAATTTCCCCAGTTCGGAGGCAAATGTCGTCATACCTTTGAATTTTTCATAGACATATATCTGCCAATATCCTATGTACAAATCTATAAACGTAAAGTAGCGCCCTTTTTTCACTGCTTCTAAAGTTTCTTCCATTTTTGGGAGATGGAATCGATCGGGAATCATTGTTTGGTTAAGGAAGCGATTGTCAACACAAAATCTCGACTAACCATCCTTTGGAGGAACAATCACAGCTGGGAAGTACCAAGCTGACGAGGTCGGCTTAATAATTCCAGAGACGTTTCCTTATATGATTAATTTCCATTTTGGTAGATGAAGACTTTTTCTATGATAAATCGGGTCGGTATCAGTCAGTTCGAATCACTGCGTGACAGGGACTTGGGCCAATCGTAAGTTCCAAGCTTTCCAGGCGATCACTTCGTTTAAAGTAAGTATTGCGGCAATTTTCTCCGCTTCAGGGAGAAAAAAGGGCTTCAGTTTGTCACAAATGGCCTCCACTTTTTCCGATTTGCTCATCGCATCTATGGTTCAATTAACTGCTTCTGTCTTGGATTTTTTGCTAGGTGCGTCTAGAATATGCTCAACCGCCGTCATAGTGTATTGTCCTGAGCCCTCTCGAGTTAACCGTCCATTGCGCGCCAAGGGGCATAAATCACGACCTTATCTTGCTATTATATGGCGTCCTTTGATATCTCGTGTGCGATTCGCATAAGTCTACTTATTCGGAGATTTGGTCGGGCGTCGTCTCCTTTTTGCAAACCGTACGGTAGCCAGTATCTGCATCGCCAAAGGCGAAGCTCAAAATTTTCTCTTAAAAATTTTTTCTCTTTGTCTGATTCTGTCTGCTCGACCTCCACCGTGATTCAGAGCCATCGCTATCATGACTGGATGCGAAACTTTCGCTATTTGTCCCACTCCATTTCTCAAAACTCGATCCGTTGACGTAATTCAATGGCAGCCCCATTATTTTTCCGTCAATTCGGACTGAGGCTATTTGATTCCGCAGGTTGATACCAGCTTCCAGTTGTTTCATTGTTGGGCACCCTATAATTGTTTTAAAAGGAAGTTCTTGCATCACGAGGAAATCCAAACTCACTTTAACTCCTGGAGAGAATACTGAAACCTTTTCTGTAGTTCCGAAGTAGTGAGAAACGCTCCTATATGCGACACTTATCCTTCTAGTGGTCCGAGGCATGTCAAGGGCCATTTTATCGACAAAATCCCCTGTAATAACATTTAAGACTGCTCCGGAATCAAATAAAGCCTGTAAATCCCTTCCTAGTACTTTAAAATGGACTGATTTAACGCACCTGGCGCTAGTTTCTGCCCAGGCAATGGCAGCACTCTTTCTCTTGTTATTCTTCCCGGGCGTCAGGATATTTTAACTCTTTCCTCGAATTTCTGGCATCCCCCCACAGTAGTTGTCCAAAAGCCATACCGAAAAGGAGCCGTAGCGAGCTG
>NADL03000233.1:0-75419 GCA_002205965.3 Kappaphycus alvarezii
CAATATTTGACGGCTTAAGGCCGGATTCTTACTCGGCTCCGTCTCTTCCCCAGAGGAACAGGCCCATAGTGAACTACCCTGTGGTACGAGCACCCCGCGCCCGCCACCTAGTGGCGGGAAGCTCCAATCTTCCACTTTGGTGCAAGCCACCGATTCCAAACAACACCCAAAGGCGTCTATAGGAAGACTTCATGGCGCGATAGTGGGGTTATTACGGCCACGGAGTGGACATTAACCAGCCTCTGATGGAACCAACGGCACGGAGCATTTGTTGGTGCCTGCTCGCTGGACGGACTGGTCTGATATCAACTCTTCACAATGCCACGACGTCTCGGTATGTCGTTTCCGATCTGGAGGAGTTAGAAGTTGATGGGGAGAAGGACAAGTAAGGGGGCAGCATATCTCGTGATTTGCTTCATATAATATCAGGTAACTTTGCTGACAAATAGGACTTTCCATCATCGGTAACCCCTAAGGTATTCCGGGCCCCAACCGACCGCATCTTTCAAACATTAAAGCACCCAAACATTTACCCCTCTACCAAGAATTAGAGGGGAGGCCAGCAAGCAAACAAGCCGCGTTGTAGTTTACTGTCAATTCAGTGTCACTGTAAAAGATGGGGAACGTTTGGGTGTTTTACTCTTAGAAGATCCGTAACAGGTAATTTGGACCTTGGAAACCCATTCCATCGAGTGGATAGCGTCAGTTCTCACAAGTTCCTTGACGAATGCGAACGCCAATGGATACCAGCATCCGAGCGTTGAGATGGGTAGTGGAACTAGCTTTTTTCCCGGCATTTCAGCAAGAAATCCTTGATATTTGGGCTCCTTCGTTAATTAGACCTTAGTTTTTTGGCCTCAAGAAGTTCGAAGAAGTCATCATTTTGGTTTCATTGCAGCTTTGATTTCGTTATCTTGACGCGCTTGAGAATGCATTGTAGCCATTTCAAACGTTTTATGGCTACATAGGTTATGGATATGTGACTTTCTTTCGTAGTCAATACCGCTACCGCTCGTTGCCTATTTGAGTCCCACGAGGAGTTTGTCATGCAGTATTGAAAATTTGCAATGAGAGATTAACGTTGAGTGCCGTTGGCAATTCCGCATCTCTGCGGAAATGCCAACGGCACTAAACGTTATCTCTGCGAAATTTAAGAGACGATGATGTGCTTTTGTTGGTACAGTAGGTCTAAAACGTTTCCGTGAGCTTTGAGGGCTCCGGCGAATCATGTAATGAGGCTCATTTATTTTAAAGATCGAATGTTTCCTCCAACAGTAAATACACACCAAACTTCCCCCAGGAATGAAAGTACTTGCTGACTTGATTGTGATTATAAGTAGCACTGGTTAGCTTCTAATTCTATTTGGAGTATAATTATAATTACCACGGCTTCTGTTTCTATCAGAACCTTCGAGTCCAAAAGAACACAGGAGACGAGCTGCCGGTTTTCAAGATTCAAACACCGCAAATGAGACCCAATTGTGGTGGTAAAATCTATACCCAATTGTACCGCATCTTGTATCTTTAAATTTCATTTCAGATATCAGTGAAATTGTTTTGGGCTCCTTAATATCAGCACTAAAACACCTACAGAGACACAACTGTTCCTTTTTCTTCGTAATTTCTGGGGCAGTCCATCCAAGAATTTCTGTATGTAGAAGAACCTCGGGACTATTGCTGGACGCAGTTTGACATTCTGTTGACACTACTTCATGTTGTCCTTTTTACTCGTCTTTCAATTGGAATTGAGTATTTATACTGTTCGAATTGAATGGAACTGGTGCTGCGTCCTACTGAAGTAGTAAGTCCTAGGAATGCAACTGATGATGATTTGTGTAGTGCATTTGCACTTATCTGTAATTACTTCTGTGTAAATGGGGGGTCAATTTACTGTGGTAGATATGTGGGTTGGTATCCAGTAAATTTGTATTGAGCGTAGATATCGTATACTTTTGCATCTTACTGTATGAGGCCTAGTCTGCAAGAGAGTTAATCGGCAATAAATAGCTTCCGTTTGTATTTGATCTCCATCTGTTGCTCAGAAATATTCCTTTGCGCGAATTAAGGGTTGGACAGGGAGAGCTGAATTAAGCGCGACTTGAACCATAATGACGGAAACGGCACCACAAATGGGTCTCTTGTGAACAACATATTCAACGAGCATGAAATCATCTCATAATTTCTCAGCCTATATTGTACGTGTCGCCCGTAGCCTTCTGCACCCTGCGTTTGGAGAGCTCATTGAACCAGTTTCTCTCACAGATTTCGAAAATTCTTATTACAGGTGTTCATTTGTTTTTCAGTTTCAACAGTGACTCCTATCCTATAAATGGTAGGATTCGCAACCTGCAGTGTAAACTTGAAGTTCATAGTGTACGCGGAGCTGTTCACAGAATCAGTCACAGGATAAGCACCCCAGTATTTCGCATACTCGCGATAAGGAGAGACTCCTGCAATGGCATAGAACCGTTCAACTGGATGGAAAACGTGACTCCAATCTGGTTTCAGACTCGATTGGGAGCCACTTGGTTCCACTAGCGCCATAAATGTTATCTCCAAAATCAGAATCGTGGCCCCCCTCCAAATGAGTATTTGTTATCTTCAGATAGCCTCGTACAGGGCATCCAGTCTTTGTACTTTCCAATCTGCTGGTAATGTTTCTGTCCTCGCAACTGAGTTGTAGCCATGTTGCTGACAAATGTACAACTCACCCATATCATCTGCTACAAATGTCAACTCCACATACACGGCGTTGTAACATCGACCGTTGCAGCAGTAGAAACCTTCCCCGCAGACGTCGTAATCGTCTGAGCAATCAACATCTGCAGTTCTCACCGGCCTCTAGCGGTGGATGGGTCAAAACTCTGTTCGGCTCAAAGAAATTTCGGGAAGCACCAGAAAATTCATGTAAGATCTGACTGGGATACCGGAAAACGTGTATAGAAGAAGTATCCCAACGATTTATGACGAATAGAGTTGCGAGGCATGAGACAATGGAAGCGATTATAACACTTACGCTGCGATTCATCTTCGCTGAAATGGTTTCTTTTCTCTGTACCTTCGGATAAGAACAGGGTCGGATTCAAGAGGAAGATTTTGACTTGCCTTTATACTCAAAGAAAATTTCACACCACATGAATTGACAGGTTTTGCAAGGTCACCTTCCTGTGACACTCCCCGTTACGCTTTGTGACCTTTTATAGAAACCTCCACACTAAAATTCCATACAATGACTCTGCTCGAAATTTGATCTAAGACTTGCTCTCCTACCTTGGAAAGATCACTGCATCTTGTTCTTACAACCGTGAAATGGGGGTTAATTTACCGTGGTAGATATGTGGGTTGGTATCCCGTAAATTTGTGGTGGTAGATCTTTATTTGTCGACAATGTCGCACAGAGGCGTGCGGAGGGTATTTATAAATTAAATTTGTACCGGAGCGTATCTTACAACCCACAATTCCAATGGCATGTAATACATCGATTCGAAATTTGTCATATTTTGAAAAATTGATATTTTACAAAATGAGACCACCCCGGGATATTAATGAAGGAAAGCCTGTCAAACACGATTGGTTCTCTGTTCGAAAAGTCGTTGTTTCCGGAAAGATTTGGCAAAATGGGTACGAGATTACAAAGTAACAGAGCGAAAGGATACCTTTCGTGCTGCCGTAAAATTGTCTCCTTGGGCAAAGCCTCTGTGTCAGAAAGGCTATATGCAACGTTACCGCATATTAAAGGGCAGCTACTTTTATGCAGTTCCCACAAGCTCATAGGAATCGCAACCCTCACAACATGCGCAAGCTAGCAACACTTGTCCCATTCCGCATGCCTAATAAATTGTTCTCTCTGGCTTTCGATGACATTTGCCTTTGTTCGTTTAAATCAGAACAACCTACAAACCGTCTAGACACAACTACTCGGGCTAAAGTGTCAAAAATTCTTCCAAAACAGTAATCTACCCAATACTTTCCCCGTTTTCGACTATGGCGTAAACACGTGGTGTGTTCAACGCGAGAGGTCTGAGTGCTCGACTTGGTTAAGCACAAAAACCAGTAGCTCTTATTTCAAGATTTTTTTGGAAATCGGTCTTTTAAAGGGAAAGGTTTGGGTGTTTGTCTTGGAGGATATATTCCATCACTAAGTGGGTATACCCTGGAGCAGTCTTAATGTCCAAAGGAGACTACAGTACAAGTTATTGAGGGGCCACCAGTAGGGCCGGATGTGATTATACCTTACCTTTGTGTATTTATATCCAGGTGAAGAGGAAATTATGGTCTGAGGACAGCCGGTGTAAGAAAAGCAACAATAATTGACACAAAGACTTTCCTTTCGCATGAGTTTCGACGAATCTCCCGGCAGCAAAGGAATGAGTCCACTTCCCTCACACAGCAGGTTTGAAGACCACCATTAGCACACGACACTTCACGGTACAGTTATAATACTTCTGTCTGGCCCCATTGTTTGAACCAGGAACCCCGTGTCACTGCAGATACGGCCCTCAGCGAATCGTCCGCCACAATTACTAGGTTACTTTGCTGGGTAACGACCTCAGCCTACGCACAGAGTATCCGGTGGGAATGATAGGGTAGTTTACTTCGTCTTCTGACACTTTTAGTGGGGGAATCTGAACGGAGTTTGGAGAGAAGGAAAGGAGAGTATACCGCTATTGAACCCCGGTCGACCGGGGAACAGCAAGAATAGGACATATATCACGGCAGCGGGCGCCACCGGCCCACGGATTACTTTGATGTCACTTTCGTGAACCCGCTGGCCCCTTATCATCTCATAATGAGAACCCTTAGCCCCCTTACGCGCGGGACAGCTTTTCGGACTATCTAATACACAGACCTGCCCCCCACTGGTCGGAAAATAGCCGTGCTACATCTCTAATCAGTAAAGTTCCCCACATTTCCCTCCCCCTTAACGAGCTTGAACGAAGCCCCTGGTCAAGCTACGAAATACAAGGGATTTATAACTGGATTATGGGGTAGGAACAGGCTTGTTCCAGAGACAACGCTGTCCCTATCTCCACGGTCGGAGGTGGCAACCGATGCGTTCTCTCACATCAAGGAGGTTGGCTCGATCGGTCACCTGTCAATATTCTAGGGGTCGTGATGGTATATCTACGAGTCGTGCAGTATGACACAGAGAGCGTGAGGAGGTATTCAGAAATTAACTATGGGGGTCAATGGGGTTGGTTTAGTGCTAATGGTATATAGTTATGAGTCCAAGATTATATTTCAGGATGCGGGCGATTTTCCTTCGACTCCGCGTTAATGGTCACCTCCAACGCTGTCTGGTTGTCGGCTGGGCTAAAGCTTCTTTCTACTTGGTGACACGCTCTATTGTTTTTACTGGCAGATGTTACCACATAGTTGAACGCAAGGTTAAGGGACTAATATCCTTTTCACCATTCGCAGTAAACCCACCTATGAAAACTATTTCCCTATGAGGGAGAAAGACGTAAAGTGGAAAGGTTTGGGTGTTTTACTCTTGGAAGATATGTTGGATCTATCTAACTATTCCAGACAATCACCGAGGGAAAGTGTAGGGTGGTTACTTTTGAATGATATCGGGCTATCATCCGGCATCATGTGCAGGGAGAGAGAGGCCTTCGGGGTAAGGTGGACGGATGGATGGAGAGAGGTAATTTTTTGGTCAACCAGACTACGATTTTTTCGTGGACCGTAGCTCCGAGCTCTTAACTTTCGCAAAAACATAATTTTGTACTATGGACTGCATACAAGTTTTTGCGAAACATAGAAGAAGTGGGGTGAAGTTTATTGAAGAAGTGGCCCCCAACAAGGGGCGACGTGGGCCATAGCATTGGTACAAATTTGTTTCTTGCAACTTCCGCCAGAGATACACTGGTACCTGTACCAGTATCTACTCTCGGCAGTTGCACCAGGATGCACATGCAGTGCTTACCGACATTGCGACGAACGTGGCTGTGAGGGCCGTGGAAACACAATACAAGCTCCGGGCCGTGCTGACACAAAGGCACTCTGCAACAGATCGGATATATCTTCTAAGAGTAAAACACCCAAACGTTCCCTCTGCAACAGGCCTGCTTGATGGCTGGCCTGAAAGGCGGCCTTTTAGGGAGCGTAGTTCCTCGCATATTCCAGTGTCGGTACCCCTCTTTGAGTCGATTGGTGGTTGTTTCGAAAGTTTTAGGATAGATCAAATGTATCTTCCAACAGTACACACACCTTCCAAGAGTAAAACACCCAAACGTACACTAGCCTGTCTGTTAGCTGTGGCGAAACATTCATTTGACTCTGACGAGTGGTGAGGTTTCCTATTAGGATTTTCACTGCAATGCATCCAATATAACACTCAACATATGCCATTCGATTTGGTTCTAACTAGTACGTATAACACAGTGAAAGAATCCCCCCTTCTCCGACCAAGTTTTTTATAGACCACCATATGGACAGCTAGAGTCGACAGGTCAATCTCCTTGTTAGGGATAAATCAGCAGGGAAGAGATCCTCAGAACAAATTACCCCAAGAAGGAGGTGTTGCAAGCGACAAAAGTGCTACCGTGGTATAGTTGAACGAACAGAAAGGAGTGGATAGGGAAGACAGTTGAATGGGCTACAAGCAAGTATGTAAGGCGCAGGGTCTACCACCTCTGCTAGTGACTAGCGTAAAATAAATTCTTCTTGGGTCTGAAGTTGACTCTCAACGTCCTAGCTATTTGGGACTTGGCTTGAAGTTGTCTGCCAACTTGCTTGACCTCTCCATGAGGAAGCAGTTTACTCAGCTTATATAGACTTTTGGCTACCCCTAAAGTCCGAAAAAAACTACAGAAGATACCAAGAAATGCATAAAAATACTTTGTGTGGACAATATACTCTAAGCAAAAGATACTTAAGAAACTAACAATTAATTTGGTCCTCTTATTTCCCATTCTCTAAATCAGATCCAAACAACTCCTCTAAAATATCCATGCTGTCCAAGCAGTCCCACAAATATCTGCGAATGGCTCACAGCTCTCTATTCCCCCCTGGGAGATATCTAGACTACTAAAGATATCTCCATCCGGTTCCATCGTGGGCACAACTTATCCATACTCTCCGTTCCAGGCCCACCAGTCCAACACTCTCCATGCCCCTGTTCCCTCCTCCTCCTCTCTTCCTTCCCCATCCTCCTCCTCCTCTTTCTTCTCTCCTCTTCCTCTTCCTCTTCCTCTCTTCTCCTCCTCTTCCTCCTCCTCCTCCTCTTCCTCCCCATCCTCCTCCTCCTCTTCCTCCTCTTCCTCTCTCTCCTCTTCCTCCTCCTCCTCTTCTCCTCTTCATCCTCCTTCACCTCCTCATCCCCTCCCCATCCTCCTCATCCTTGTCCTGAGCCTCGTACACTAGCTCAGGGGCTAACCATTCTTCAAAGGACTCCCCGCCCTCCTCCTCGACTTCTCTCAGTCTCATCCTCACTTACCTCCCTCGCCTCTTCTTCTATGAAGAGAAGGCGAACGAACTCGATGATTTTCTTCTTTGTTTGCCGCTGGATGTAGTCGTCGGTATCGGTTGGCCCGTAGGCGGCGAGACGAAGGTCATTGATCGGACGGGAAGGGCGGTTTTGGAGATAGGGACAGAGGGGCGATTTGATGTCACATTCTGGAGAAGGGGTGAGCGGGGTGTGTAGGGGGAGAGAGTGCTGAGCAAAATGATCGGGAACGTTTAAAACTCGGAATAAAGGCGTTTAAATAGGCTCCCGGGGCAGGTTCTATAGATTAGAAATAGGTAACATAAATCTGCAAGGGATTTTTGTAGTAGCGCATTTGCGCCCTTTTTCAAAAAAGCGAATTTGGAGGAGGAGGTAAGCAAAAAGGGAAAAGAACTTGATTCGGGATCGATTCAGAGGGTAGATACAGTATAAAAATATCTAGATAAAATGGAAGTAAATTTGGAGAGGACCGCGGTAATGATAAGCGAGGTTCAGGGGGACGAGGGACCGAACTATAAGCAAATTTGGACAAGGAGAGGTATTAAAGTAAACTATAGGCCTGTGGAGGACACGGAAAAAATTTGCGCCTAACATTCGTACCATATTCATCCGGCTGCAGGATTAAGCCATCATTTAGAGCACTACGGGGGTTTTGATGGAAAGGCACGCTGCAGCAGCCGTCATGTCCAATGCGGCCTGCTTGATGGTGGCCTGAAGGTAGAATTTTAGGGAGCGTAGTTCCATCCCCATTACTGTGTCGGCATACCCTTTTTGAGTCGATTGTGGTTGTCTGGAAAACCATGGGATAGATCGGATATATCTTCCATGAGTAAAACACCTAAACATTTTCCCCTACATTTATGAATGCCCTCCGCACGCTTCTGTGCAACATTGTACAACCCATAAAGATTACCACTACCACGGTAATGAGCATGTAAGGGAAAGGTGGCGGCAGGCGCTGATAATGCTTCACTCACTTCAAGAAATGACATGCCTATATCCACCTCGGCGGTTGGCATCCAGATGCTTACGCCGTCATAACCGAGGTGGCAAGAAGCGTTGCAGTCAGGGCCATGGACTCATACAGGAAGGTTGCGGGATATTCATGCAAAGGCACGCTGCGGCCGCAGCCACGTCCAACGCGGCCTGCCTCCTGGCTGGCCTCGCGGCGGCCTTCTAGCTACTTTGACTTGGATTAGCTCCGTTTCTCGGTTCCTCCATGCCGACCACTTGTACCAAGTTACTACCGGAGAAGGGTAAATTTGGGGTGTTTTTAATGCATGAAATATATGGTCAGCTGTTCCATGAGGGATGTCGTGATGGAGGATGATTTGGTTCTTCAATTTTTGAAAATTGGACGAACTGAAACTGGAATTGAACTTTCACTTTCCTCCCTTCCTCCCCCCCTCTTCGTCCCCCCGTCGTTGTGCGGGCCGCCAGGAGCGGGCGTGCCATTCAGCAAGCCGACCTTGCACGCGTGATCTCCTTTGTTTCTTACTGAGATTCTCTTCCGCCACGTTCGTTTGGTGTAAGTATCACGCTACTCTCACTTTCGTTTTACTTCTTTCGTACGCCAATCCTCGGACACCGATCCTGTACGCCGGATGCACCTCAGACCTCACTTTCCGTACTGTTATTGCGCCCAGACTCGACTTCAGGTGGCCACGTGGCGTAGCCAAAAAAATACGGAAGTGTTGTGCAAGGACAAAATGGTCAGACAATACAAGCGGCTATTAAGAAAACAAGACTATAATTTCCAAAAGATTCATTTGCAGGTAATATAAAAGAAAGAACCGACGCTATTTCGAATAGGATTGATGAGTGCATTGAATACTTATACAGGCATGAAGAGGAAGAACAGTCTCAAAAAGAGTAAAATAGTTACAACCCAACATGATGAAGAATAAGATGACCTTTGATGTGCGCAAATTCGCACACGAAAAAAATCTAGATGAGGACCATGATTGTATACAGTATCGGAATTGGGAAGATATTTTTACAGTTTTTGAATTTGCAAGATATTTTTAATTTGGGTGAGTGTGGCAAATTCATCGGTTGATTTTTTCATTTTAGGACACGCTGTCATAGTAGATGTCAGTACAGTTCCAGGTTGTGGGTGATACTACAAGTAGCTCTGAAAGGTCTATATAATGGCCACATCAATTCCCACCCCTGGCCGATGGGTGGCTGGCATGGGTATGGCACCTAGATATTTACCTTGAGGAAATATCTTCTAATAGTCTCTCTGGTTCACACGATTACCGTGAATACATTTTATGGTTATTAGTATGTTTGTTTGAGACTTTTGGGGTAGCCAAAAGTCTATATAAGCCGAGTAAACTGCTTCCTTTAGTGGAGGTGAAGCAAGTTGGCAGACAACTTCAAGCCAAGTCCCGAGTAGTAGGAAGTTGAGAGTCAACTTCAGACCCAAGAAAACTTTTTCTTACGCTAGTCGCAGAGCGTCGGTGGTAGACCCTGCCCCTTTTATACTTGCTTGTAGCTTCTCAACTCTCTTCTATATACACTCCCTTTTGTTCGTTCAACAATACCACGGCAGCACTTTTGTCGCTCGCAACACCTCCTTCTCAGGGTAATTGGTTCTGAGGATCTCTTCCCCGCCGATTTACCCCTATCATTTGGTACTCTTGTGGAGGGGGTTGCACCCGAGGTATTCGAGTTGAGCAGTAGTAAGGAACACTTCGGGGGATTTCTTTTCGTAATCATGGATCTCAACGCTGCTCGTATAACGTTCACAGGGGGCAAGACTGAAGACGTTGAGGAGTTTCTTTACACATATGTCAACGTTGTGATGCGAGAGAAGGGCGATGAAGAGAAGGCCGCAAGTATCTTCGCCTATCTTCATGGTGACGCAAAGCACAAATATAAGTCCAAGTTTATCGACGGGTGGTCTCTTAACGGGAATGGGCGTAACTTCGGTGAGGTATGTGAGTGGCTTGTGAAAGAGTATGCTAAGGAGGTAGAACCAGATGAGATGATTCGTACCGCCATAGAGGCCCGGCTCAACTTCGACGATTTGTTAAGCTCATTGGTGTACTTGTGTGATCTTTATGAAAAGGCTGGGTTCAACGCCCAAGCCAAGTACGGAATGCTGCGTAAGGCGGCTATGGGGGATAAGCGGCTCTCCGATTTCCTCCTCATCAAGGGCCCTCACACTTTTGATGAACTGAAGGGTACCATAGTAGAATTTGTCAAAAATTCGGAGACGTTTCAGTCACTGAGTGAGGTACCGAGGGAAACCCGCACATCGATGTCTATCGTACATCCTGAAAAGAATTATCAAAGGCCGGCTACTAGTGCAGCGGCATTAGAATCTGTCAGGAGCGATGTCAAAAACTTGGAAGAAAGGTTGGAAACCCGATTCGATAATCGACTTGACATGATAACCTCGCAGTTGGAAAGCCTTACTCTTACCATTAAGAAGAACCAGTCTGGGGCCCCTAAGGCCGCAGAAGTCTGTTCTTACTGTCACAAGCCTGGACACTTTGCAAACAGGTGTCCTGATAATCCACATAGAAACACTCGTTGTGCAAAGTGCGGTCGATATGGGCATCATGAAAGTAACTGCTGGTCTAAAGACAACAGAAGAGCAAATTTATCGGAAGCAAGGAGTGAGTCAGGACCAGAGGTGAAAATCTTACAAAATAGAAGGGATCAAAGGTTGACGGATGCCGGTAACGTATCCATCGCTGAAGAGATTAGTCAAGTCAATGTGACAAAAAGGGATGGGGAAGGGAACATTTTATCGAAGAAACCTAGGCTAGAGTATGGAATGCTGGAGCATATCCCAGCACCTGTACCTCCTCGAACCAAGAGGTCTGATCAAGTTGTTCCAGGAGTGGGAGTCACTCCGGCCAAGAAGACGAAAAAGAGTAAGAAAGTTAAGAGTATCTCTAAGGACGTACTAGAGTATGTGAAGAGGTACAATTTGGTGGCTGAGCTTGCATCGGCCCCAACTGGGATAACGTTTGGTCAACTTTTGAGGGGCGACGCAGAGGATGCGAGAAAAGAACTCAAAAAAATTATCAGGTCTAATAAGTCCGCTAAGGGTAAGAAACTGTTTCTTCAATCGGCCTCGACAGCACCAAGACGTCTTAAGCTGGTACCAGTCAAAGTATTGGGTATGAAAACCCAAGCTCTCTTCGATTCGGGTGCTGTTCCAAACCTCATTTCAGAAACTTTGGTGACAGATCTAGGTCTCGAAATTACTCCAACGACTCGAAAAATAACTGTAGCGGATGGAACCGTCTCAAAATGCATGGGCACTGTTGACAAGGTTTCCGTGTTCTTTGGGGACTCTAAAGTTGATGTAGACTTTCTTGTCATGCCGGATCTCCCTTTCGATGCAATCATTGGCTGCCCCACAATGGAAAGACTAGGAACATGCATTGACTTGGGCAACCAAATGGTTTCAGTTAATATTGACGGCAGAACCGTGAAGATGCCCCTGGATTTCGACAAAAGCACGCATCCTGAAGATTTAAAAGAAACGGACAGTGAAGATTTCACTTCTAGCTATGACAGCGAAGATTCGGAACCAACTAACACTTTCGGAAGTGGAAAAGGGTACCCTCGGGGGTTAATGAACATGGCATGGGACGATTATGATTCCGGGTTTGAAACAGATGACGACTGGATTCTAGGATAAGTTTGAAACCCGAATGTGTTTCTTTTTGCGATGATATCGAATCAAAGGACAGAATTCGGAGCATGAAAGAAGATTACCTTTGCAAAGAAAATAAGAATACGTCGAATTCCATATATGAAGATGTGAGCACGACGGAAGAGGTCCTTCAAAATATTGAGGTTGAGGATCAAGAAGAAAAAGGGCGCCAAATGGCAGAAATCCAAGGAAAAGTGCAGCACCTTCCCGCCCCGCCTCACTGAAAATATCCGACATGTTAACATCTTCCGAAGTAATTGCATGGAGCGTTTCAGATTTAAGACAAGCAAGTGTACCGGTTACTCACTCGTTCGAACTTACCGACACTCAACCGATTTACCACAAGCCTAGACGTCAACCGCCAAAATATGACCAATTTATCTCAGAAAATGTTACAAGTATGCTGAAAAATGATATTATTCGACCAGTTTCATCCCCATGGTCGTTTCCAGTTGTGGTCGCACCAAAGAAGGATGGAAAGCTGCGTTTTTGCGTCGATTACCGACAACTGAACCAGAGAATGATACCCGATCGATTTCCGATTCCGAACATGGAGGAGATCCTCGAGGACCTGAAGGACGGGAGATATTTCACCTCAATTGACCTTTACACTGGCTATTGGCAGATTCCATTGGATGAAAAATGTAAGGAAAAAACAACCTTTACCAGCAAAGCCGGTACGTTCAGGTTCGAAGTGATGCCTTTTGGTCTCATGAATGCACCAGCTACATTCCAAAGAATGATGAACGAGGTTTTGAAAGGACTTCCATTCGCAAGAGTCTATATCGATGATGTCGTCATATTCTCAGAAACATTGGATCAGCACATCTCGCACGTCAAGACAGTTGTGGAGAGGATATCGGAGTATAGCTTGAAAATTAAGTTGAGCAAATGCTTCTTTGCGAAAACTTCTATCCAATTACTCGGTCATATCGTCGACCAAGAGGGAATTAGAGTGGATCCAGAGAAAACGAAAAAAATAAAGTTGGCACCAAGGCCCGCTTCAAAGACGGAGGTCCGAAGCTTCTTAGGACTGGCCTCATATTACAGAAGATTTATCAAAGATTTCGCCAAGACTGCAGCACCGTTACATGCCAGCACTACGAAGAACGGAAAATTTTACTGGAACAAGGAAATGGAAACTGCATTTCAGGAGCTTAAAGATAAGCTATGTGTCCCCCCAGTTCTCATGTACCCAGATTTCAAGAGACCATTCGTTGTGGAGACAGATGCCTCAGAACGGTCTTTGGGTGCCGTTTTGTCCCAAAAAGATGAAAACGGAAGACTACACCCTGTTCAATTCGCAAGCCGAACTCTGAATGATGCGGAAAAGAGATACTCAGTCTGCGAGAAAGAAGCGCTAGCTGTCGTCTTCGCGCTGAAAAAGTTTCGCGTATACCTTTTATCACTCGAGAAATTTGTCTTGATAACTGATCACCAGGCACTTAAAACAGCATTCCAAAAGAAGGATGTACATCACCGCTTGGCCCGATGGCTCGACATTTTCGCAGAATATCGGTTTGAAATTGTGTATAGACCCGGACGCAATAATCAGCCTGCCGATTACCTATCCCGCTTGAGGGACGCACTGATTCCAAATGAAAAAGCTTCGGAGGACATCGTCGGAGTCGCCGAGTTGCAGTTGCCGAACGATAACGAGTACGAAGCTAATATTCACGGACTGATCAAATTCCTCGATGGACTAGAAATGAGAAAGGTTGATCTTGAACACCGAAATTGGGTACGCAGGAATCAAAAGGCTTTTACATTGTGGAATGGGAAACTCTTCCGGCACACTAAAGCCGGTCCCCGACTAGTGGCCCCTTTGAAAGAAAGAATGAAGATCTTGAGGACTTTCCATGATGAGCTAGGGCATTGGGATCTCGAAACAACCAAAAAATTCGTAACTGAGAGATTCTGGTGGCCCGGTATCCATAAGGACGTCTATAATTTCGTGAAAAGCTGCGACAACTGCCAAAAATTCACTCCAATACGGAAGTATAAGACAACTCTAAGTTTTCCAGTTTCCGGTCTCTTTGAAACCTTCTCAATTGACTTCGCGGGCCCGTTCAAGGAAACTTCTTCCGGAAACAAATATCTCCTTATAGGGGTGGAACATCTTACTGGATGGCCAATAGCAGTTGCAGTCGAGGAGGCAAATGCTGAGGTGGTACTGAGATTCATCGAAAAAGAAATAATTGAACCGTTTGGTCTTCCAAAAAGGATCATCTCGGATAACGCCCTTTGTTTTACTGCAACTTCACTGCTTCGTTTTTTGGAAGAGAAAGGATTCAGCTGAAGACCGTTCTCGCATACGCTCCTATGTCCAACGGGAAAGCGGAGAGGATGGTTGGAACCATCAAACGAGCAATATCGAAAACTATGTCGGAGAATGAAATCCAGTGGGAAGATGCCTTACCAAAAGTGTTATACGGCTACCGTCGAAGAAGAGGAAGAAATGGACGCTCACCATTCGAGCTAATGTACGGAAGGGCTCCTAGAATGTTACAGAGAGACATGGAAACAAATATTATCGATGAAGAGAGTAGGGAAGTTGAACTACTGGCCACCGAAGGCTGGAGATCACACCGCGCGCTAACACAGACAAGAAATAAGGATGCAGAACCTGCAGTCAGAACCTTTTCAGTTGGCTCTAAAGTACTTGTAGTACATGGAAAAGCAATGCAGCAGGCTGTGAAGTGGCCGGCCTTCCAAACCAAGTACTCGAACCCTTGCATCGTCACGGAGGAAAGACACCCGCACTATCAGCTCTGTTCAAGCTCAGGGAAGAGATCAAGGAGGGCCATCCATGCACGTCGTCTGGTCCCTTACCATCAGAGGCCTGAAGAATTCCTTCTCACACAGGACTATGCGCAACCACGGGGCATACTCATCTTTAACTATAGAATGATTCCTATGGGAGGAAAAAGGGCCTGGGAATGGATCATCTCGGTTACGCGGGACTACTACGAACTCCACGTAATCATCCATTTCTACATTAATATATGCCTATGTTTTCGTACGTTGAACGGACCATTGCTACCTGAAGAAGATTTCCGACTATTAATAAGAGTTCTATTTTCATTCCAAAACGGAAGGTTCACGGAAGCAGGTCCAGAGTTTGTGGAGGTAATATATCATTACTCTATAGGAAGATATGGAATGGTAGCTGCTGGAGACTTGTCGCAAACGTATCTGAATATTATCCGTCCAATTTACGTATTTCTCAAGAACAACCAAGACGTGCGACTGAGAGGTTACGCCTTACCCCCGGATATGGAATACAGGCTGGTCCCGTATCCTCTATGGGAACCTTACGTTTCTCCGCCACAAATTGGGAACGTTGGAGGCGGCGAGGATCCTCCTGAAGCAGTGATGATGACCAGAGGAGGACCTTCAGGAGACAACAACCCGCCCAGAAGAGGTTCCGGTCGTCCCCCGAGAGGACCTCGTGCAGGTCCCAGTACGTCAGGAGCTGGTCGCGGCCATTCATCGGGACCGTCCACCACAACTTCATCTCTAGCTCTCCTTCACAACCATGCACAGCATACAGTCGGAAGAAGAAGATTATCTTTTTGGCTGCGCAATATCTCCGAGGATGCGAACGATGCGCAGGTCATTTCTTATTTCATGATAAGCATCTGTTTATGTTTTAGGGCGCTACATGGACCGCACTTATCTTACGAAGATTCGTTCTTGATGATGCGCGTCTTCTTTTCTTATCGACATCCATTCCTCCGGCATCTTCCAGAAGAGTTTGCATATCACATATATTTTTTCACTCTTGGAAGATTCGGAAGAGTCACGGAAGAAGAATGTATTCAACCCCACCTCGATGTGATCAAACCAATATATGAGGCTATGCTACAAAGTGAGGTACCAGTAATGCGAACCTACTTTTTAGAGCATCATATTGGTAATCAGTTGCATCCGTACCCGTTTGAGAGACCATACATTTTATCAATAAGACAGCGAACACTAACGGAAGCAGAAGAAGAGCAGTGACGAGTCGGGACGTTCGTCTTGAGCGAGAGGGCGTGATGTGCGCAAATTCGCACACGAAAAAATCTAGATGAGGACCATGATTGTATACAGTATCGGAATTGGGAAGATATTTTTACAGTTTTTGAATTTGCAAGATATTTTTAATTTGGGTGAGTGTGGCAAATTCATCGGTTGATTTTTTCATTTTAGGACACGCTGTCATAGTAGATGTCAGTACAGTTCCAGGTTGTGGGTGATACTACAAGTAGCTCTGAAAGGTCTATATAATGGCCACATCAATTCCCACCCCTGGCCGATGGGTGGCTGGCATGGGTATGGCACCTAGATATTTACCTTGAGGAAATATCTTCTAATAGTCTCTCTGGTTCACACGATTACCGTGAATACATTTTATGGTTATTAGTATGTTTGTTTGAGACTTTTGGGGTAAAAAGTCTATATAAGCCGAGTAAACTGCTTCCTTTAGTGGAGGTGAAGCAAGTTGGCAGACAACTTCAAGCCAAGTCCCGAGTAGTAGGAAGTTGAGAGTCAACTTCAGACCCAAGAAAACTTTTTCTTACGCTAGTCGCAGAGCGTCGGTGGTAGACCCTGCCCCTTTTATACTTGCTTGTAGCTTTCTCAACTCTCTTCTATATACACTCCCTTTTGTTCGTTCAACAATACCACGGCAGCACTTTTGTCGCTCGCAACACTCCTTCTCAGGGTAATTGGTTCTGAGGATCTCTTCCCCGCCGATTTACCCTATCACCCTTGATGATTACAATGAAGAATGATTGAAACCACTGTCTAGAGTCACAGATTACATTGAGTTACATTTGACTTCAACGACGCCTACTATCCTCGAAAATATTTCCTCAATTAGTGAAGATGATAAAAATACCACATTTCTTACAATGGTGATGGTAAAGAAGAGCAAAATATGTCAAATGAACGTTAGCTATACACAACAGACGACAAAGTACGCACCAAAAATTTTGAAATTTGTGTTCAAGAACTATTTTGTACGGAGCACAGTGTTCTAAGCAATTTCGTTACTGCCTTTGGTTCTAACCCTTTTGAAATGCCATGCGCAAGGATTGTCCTCATTTTCCTCCCTTTAAATGCGTATAACTATGAAGAGAAGGAATTAAGAAAAAGGTGGAGATGGTTACTATCTACAATGTTCCACAGAATGCTAATGTCATAATGATTCATTTCTTCTATGAAGTGAAGACCAAAAAAAGGTGGTTCATTTACGATAAGATCTTGGATAGCTTCCTCATGGAATCAAAGACTCACACAGGAGTGAGTTGAAGACGGACTTAGCTGCCTGTTCTTCACCATGACTTAGAATTTTGCTATCACTAGAAACTACATTCAACTGGTATTTACCCACATATCTACCATAGTAAATTAACCCCCATTTACACTACTGGTATTTAGCGAGGACCGATTTCAAAATCGCGTTTATACAGACAGGAGACGCTTCAAGAGATTTTTATGTTACACACCCAAGGAGAGTAATAAAAGAACCATTACTGGTTGTTTCTAACTCTAGCGCATAAATTGTTTAATACAGAAATTAAATGGCTGGAGCAAAGTGTTTCCATGCTATATTCTCTAGGAATGAAGCAACTGATGTATGTACCACAGCTTTTTTATCTTCGAAATGCGGAGGGTGAATGGATTTCAGTCGAAGTTAAGATTGTAGATGATGTGCTATTTGCTGGATCTCAGATCGTCAAGCATTGGAAAATTATTGCAAGTCATACAGGAAGGGTATGAGTTTGGAACTGTGTTCAATGGTCCCGGAATATTTTTTACTCTTTGGTCTTACCACATTGCAATATATTGACTTAAGCATTGAGCGCCATGATAGCAAGAAGCTCAGAGACCTCAATTATTGCCCGATATCCAGACATCGAAGAGAGCAGGGAGATGAATTGCTGAATGCTATTGAAGTTATCTTTTTTGCCCAATCAAACAGATCGATTGGATGAATTGGATTTGCAGTCTCTCCCTTTTGTTCTATGGAAGCCATTTGTAGCAGAAAGCTCCTTCTACAAAGGATGACGACTTCATCACTCAGATCAGTTCCGTGCGACTGCATTAGAACCTCTGCTCTACCATCAGATATCAATGACCTACTGATGATAAATAGTATACTTTTTCAGTCCGCAGATTTCTCCGCCAATACACAGAACGCCCCCCCTTATCCTCGGAAAATAACATTACTACATCCCTAATCAGTAAAGCACCCCAATTCCCCCCGCTTTATCATCATAGTTCAGTGTAATGTACGGGTTCTAATGATTAGTTTAGTCTAGGTTTCTTGACCAATATTGGATGACAGTTTAAACTTTGGAAGTTCGGCAATTTTTCAGCTGAATAACTGGCTTGCAATAGATAAGAGGGAAATACGGAGTAGTTACTGCGACACTTTGGAGCTGTAGATAGAATATATATGTTTCTAGCAGTAAAGACACCCCAAATTTCCTACTTATGCAGTTAAGGTCGGCTGGCCTCACATCAGCCCTGTGACGTTGACCCGCCTAACTCTGACTAATTTCGGACTCTCTAATTCACAAGATCTTTTTGACTGAGACTGAATCAAATTGACAAGTGATACGGAATCTTCTGTCAATTACATACATGTCTTGTTCGAGTAATTATGTTCTATCAAACTACATCTGTTTAAATAACAAGTCTATATTCTGTTTATTGATGTCATTAATTACAACTGCTTCAGACCTAATTCGATTAGAGCAAGGAGAGCTTTATCTTACATGGCTACGGGTATAAATACAGGACTACATCACAAACAAAAGAAAACGAACATCATAAAAAAGAGTATATACTATACCTGATTAAAGCTTCATTGTGTGTAACGTTTCATTCTTTCAGATGTGACCCCTTAGCCTTCGGAAAATAGCGCTCACACATCTCTAATCAGGGAAGTACCCAATTTTCCTCACCTTTAGAGTTCTAAAAACCTAGGGGTTTTAATGTGTCGGGTTTATTGATACCGAACACAATATGAATGAGTAAATCCTTGAACTACTTGAAAGGTACATTATATTAGGATGTACAGTACATGAGTAGTCACCTAGTTTCAACAAATATATCCTCCTCCGAGCGAAAAAGATTCCCAAATGGCTCAACTACTGCAAGTCTGAGGTATCCGCAAGACTTTTGGAAGAGAAGTATCAATATCTTAGGGTAGCTTGCCAAGTCCAATTGACTAAATATTAACAATCGATGCATTAATTGAGTTTTCTCTCTAACTACTTAAAACTCTAGGTAGTCAACAACTGGTCCGATTATGGTATTGCTAGACGTAGTTGAGAAAGTGGACCTCTTGCCACGTCAGAGCTGTCAGTTCTGTCACACGTTGTTTCAAGGGTTGAGTTCTCGCCCTTTTCCGGGAAAGTAACCCAACTCTGTTCTTCTGAAGACACTTCACTCTGCACTTTGAAGAATCTACAAAGCTATTCGCTTGCGGGGGGTTTCTTCAGACTCGCTTGTAGCGTACCCAGCTTCATGGGGTCTTTTGTTTGCAAAGATATTGCTGTAAGCCTGAAAAGCCTCTCTCTCGACATTGACATCTTCCATTGGAACTTCCGCGTTATCAGGGGGAAGAAATTCAAACAACCTTGGTTTGAGAAGTTTGTTGTCCCTGATTTTGCTGATGACCCTGTGCTTGTGACTGCCATTTGGTGCCGACTTGACATGCAGGGCCGTACTTTGATCCGAGCTGTGGTGAATACTTTGAGATTAGACAAACATATCATGAGAGAGTTAGTAATCATTGTGACAGTTAGCGCCTAAAAGAAGATTAGGGACCGACATGGTGTATCTTAATTTCTTGACTTACTTTGAGACATGCTCCCGTCCTTCCACCGCTGTTCGAAATAGCTTAAAACAACCGGGTGCAAGGCAAACAAATTGCGATCTCGGTCCATGCTTTTCACTTGGTGCATCTTGTGTAAGAAAGCAAAGAGTACAATTTTTAGAAGATGCAAGTCAGTCCTCTGGTTTTTTCGATATTGACAACTCCACTCAGTTACGAAAGAAGCTATGAGTACTTACCCCAAGACGTGTGAATGACGGATAATTTGCGTAGCAGCCTCGACGGGGCATGTGCATTCCCTCTTTGCTCATAAGAAGCAAATATATGCTGACCAAGCTGTGTATGACGTGTTAGTCTTCTGAAGAGGCGTTCCTCCTCCAAAAATAGGTGGAAGTGCGCGGGAATTCTCGTAAATAAGTCTATCAAGGACCAGACCGTTGGTGTGCTCCATCCGCCGCTTGGCCATATTCTCTAGGGCCTTCATTTGAACACGGTTGTAACGACGACGTTGACGTCCTCGAATGTTTTCTCGTCTGTTCGGCATGATTTTTACAAAAAAAGTAAGCTAGATTACGTGGTGTTCTTGTTTGAGTAGCTTTGCACCTGTGCGTTTGGACGATGAAATCGTGTAGGAAGCTTGGGCGAGTTTTAAGTGTATCGTGTTGTCAAAAGCAACAATTCAGATCAATTTAAATGCTGTTTGCTCATCGTCGACCAAAAAAAACTTATTGCGCTGGCTGTGTGACACTAAATTTGCAAATGTGTTTAGCGCTATCAGTGAGTGTACACTCCAAAAACATCATGAGTAAAAATATAATTATCTGTACCATCTTATCACATCTAATAAAAAATAACAGGGGAATGTTTGGTGTTTAACTCTTGGTACAATACTTTAATCTTTCCTAAAGGTTACCACACAACCACAATCGACTCAAAGGGTATACCGGCACAGTATTGGGGAAAGAAACACGCTCCCTAGAATGTCATCTTAAGCCCAGCCATGAAGCAAGCCGAATTGGACATGACGGCTGCTGCAGTGTGTCCTTGCATACAAAATAATGCTGCACTACATGATTCCTGCTCTTTTCAGTAGTCTTGTGGTTCATTTAATGAACTTATATTACCGTGTGATAAAAAACGATTTAGATGTTCTCCGAGAATGAGGCCATAAAAATTGACGACGGCTATGATGGCGACTTTACGGCCTCTTCCTTTGGTGATTTCTGCGGATATTTTGTCCACAAATATATGATAACCAAATATCTAAACTATGAAATGTCGAAATCATGGCTCGTAGAAAAATTGATTCTTTGCGAACAAGAAAGGTATAATGAGCTGAACCGTGATTTTCGTACGTATGTATTTTGAGATTAGTACGATGCGACGAGGAGCAAGCCATCAACATTGATTACTTGAATTGAGAGCTACACAGCAGTACCGAGTAGGGGGATTTTAACACAGTAGTCGATGATATTTCAAGACCTCAACTTTTGCAGCTGTCTTTGGATCGTTATTACAGGCAGCTGGATAATTTTCTCCTCCTACGACATTGCAGCCATCTTTAAGGACTTTCCCATGCATTACTGAGAAATAGATAGATGGATTGAAACTGCTCCCACTACATCGAAATCTTTGGACCAGTGCCTGACAGGGGGCGGATAGGTTGGATTACTGCGAATGGTGCATAGATTATATGTCCTGTTAACTCATTCAAGCTATGTGGCAGGATCTACATTGCAAATAATGAGGCATGTCCCCCAATTAGAAAGTAGCTGATAGCCCAGTAAACAAGTAGACCGCATTAGAGGTGACCCTAACGCCGAGTGACGTTGAAGGAGAATCACCCTTACCGTGGAACTCTAATTCAAGACTCGGCTGACTACCGATCGGGTCACCTTGATGTGAGAAAAGGGGAAAGATTGTTGTTTAAACTCTTGGGATACATGCGATCTATACTACAGAAACGGGGGAAAAGGTTTGGGTGTTTTACTCTTGGAGGATATTGATAGGGATAAATCGGCAGGGAAAGATATCCTCAGAACCAATTACCCCAAGGAGGAGGTGTTGCAAGCGACAAAAGTGCTGCCATGGTATAGTTGAACGAACAAAAAGGAGTGGATAGGGATGACAGTTGAATGGGCTACAAGCAAGTACGGAAGGGCAGGTCTACCACTTATGCTCAGTGACTAGCGTAAAATAAATGCTTCTTGGGTCTGAAGTTGACTCTCAACTTCCTAACTATTTGGGACTGGGCTTGAAGTTGTCTACCAACTTGCTTCCCCTCCATTAAAGGAAGCAGTTACTCAGCTTATATAGACTTTTGGCTACCCCTAAAGCCCGAGCAAAACTACTGAAGGTACCAGGAAATGCATTCACGGGAATCGTGTGAACCAGAGACACTATTAGAAGATATTTCCTCAATTTAAACATCTATGTGCCATACCCATGCCAGCCACCCATCGGCCAGTGGTGGGAATTAATGCGGCCATTATATATACTTTCAGAGTCACTCGTAGTATCACCCAGAACCTGGAACTGTACTGACATCTATTATGACAGCGTGTCCTCAAATAAAAAATCAACTGATGAATTTGCCACACTCATCCAAATTAAAAATAGCTTTCAAATTCAGAAACTGTAAAAATATCTTCCCCATTCCGATACTGTATACAATTATGGTCCTCATCTAGATTTTTTTTTCGTGTGCGATTTGCGCACACCAACGCCTTCTTTTTCAAGACGAAGATCCCGGCTCGTCTTCATTGTTCTTCTTCTGTTTCTGTAGTGTTCGCTGTCTTATTGATAAAATGTAAAGTCTTTCAAACGAGTACGGATGCAACTGATTACCAATGTGATGCTCCTAAAAGTAAGTTTTCATTACTGGTACCTCACTTTGTAGCATAGCCTCATATATTGGTTTGATAACATCGAGGTGGGGTTGAATAATTTTCTTCAGTGACTCTTCGGAATCTTCCAAGAGTGAAAAATATATATGATATGCAAACTCTTTTGGACGATGCCGGAGGAGCGGATAACGATAAGAAAAGAAGACACGAATCATCAAAGAATGAATCTTTTTAAGATAAGTGCGGTCCATGTAGCCCCGAAAACATAAGCAGATGCTTATCATGAAATAAGAAATGACCTGTGCATCGTTCGCGTCCTCGGAGATATTCCTCGTTTGATGATTCCCACCATCCTCTCTGCTTTTCCGTTGGACATAAGAGCGTATCGAGAACTGTATTTAGCTGAACATCTTTTTCTTCCAAGAAACGAAGCAGTGAAGTTGCAGTAAAACAAAGGGCGTGATCCGAAATGATCCTTTTTGGAAGACCAAACGGTTCAATATTTTTTTCGATTAATCTCAGGACCACATCAGCATTGGCCTCCTCAACTGCAACTGCTATTGACCATCCAGTAAGATGTTCCACCCTATAAGGAGGTATTTGTTTCCGGAAGAGGTTTCCTTGAACGGGCCCGCAAAGTCAATTGAGAAGGTTTCAAAAAGACCGGAAACTGGAAAGCTTAGAGTTGTCTTATACTTTTCGTATCGGAGTGAATTTTTGACAGTTGTCGCAGCTTTTCACGAAATTATAGACTTCATTATGGATACTGGGCCACCAGAATCTCTCCATAATGAACGGTTTGGTTGTTTCGAGACCCAATGCCCTAACTCATCATGAAAAGTCTCACGATCTTCATCCTTTCTTTCATAGGATCCACTAGTCGAGGACCGGCTTTTGTGTGTCGGAAGAGTTTCAAATTCCCACAATGTAAAAGCCTTTTGGTTCCTGCGTACCAATTTCTGTGCTCCAGATCACTTTCTCATTTCTAGTCCATCAAGGAAATTTAATTAGTCCGCGAAGATTAGCTTCGTACTCGTTATTGTTCTGCATTTGCACCTCAGCAACTCCGACGATGTCCTCGGAAGCTTTTCATTTGGAATCAGTGCGTCCCTCAAGCGGATAGGTAATCGCAGGCTGATTATTGCGTCCGGGTCTATCACAATTTCAAACCGATATTCTGCGAAGATGTCGAGCCATCGGGCCAAGCGGTGATGTACATCCTTCTTTTGGAATGCTGTTTTAAGTGCCTGGTGATCAGTTTATCAAGACAATTTCTCGAGTGATAAAAGGTATACGCGAAACTTTTTCAGCGCGAAGACGACAGCAACGCTTCTTTTTCGCAGACCGAGTATCTCCTTTCCGCATCATTCAGAGTGCGACTTGCGAATTGAACAGTGTGTAGTCTTCCATTTCATCTTTTTGGGACAAAACGGCACCCAAAGACCGTTCTGAGGCATCTGTTCTCCAATGAATGGTCTCTTGAAATCTGGATACATGAGCACTGGGGGACACATAGCTTATCTTTAAGCTGCTCAAATGTAGTTTCCATTTCATTGTTCCAGTAAATTTTCCGTTCTTTGTAGTGCTGGCATGTAACGGTGCTGCAGTCTTGGCGATCTTTGATAAATCTTCTGTAATATGAGGCCAGTACTAAGAAGCTTCGAACCTCCGTTTTTGAGGCGGGCCTTGGTGCCAACTTGATTTTTTTCGTTTTCTCTGATCCACTCTAATTCCCTCTTGATCGACGATATGGCCGAGTAATTAGATAGAAGTTTTCCAAAGAAGCATTTGCTCAACTTAATTTTCAGGCTGTATGCACTATCCTCTCCACTACTGTCTTGACATGCGATATGTGCTGATCCAATGTTTTGAAATATTACCACATCACGATATAAACTCTTGCAAATGGAAGTCTTTCAAAACCTCGTTCATCATTCTTTAATGTAGCTGGCGTTCATGAGACCAAAAGGCATCACTTCGAACCTGAATTTACCGGCTTTGCTGGTAAAAGTTGTTTTTCCTTACATTTTTCATCCAATGGAATCTGCCAATAAAGTGTAAAGATCAATTGAGGTGAAGTATCTCCCGTCCTTCAAGTCTCGAGGATTTCCTCCATATTTGGAATCGGAAATCGATCGGGTATCATTCTCTGGTTCAGTTGTCGGTAATCGACGCAAAAGCGAAGTTTTCCATCCTTCTTTGGTGCTACACAACTGGAAATGACCATGGGGATGAAACTGGCCGAATAATATCATTTTCCAGCATACTTGTAACATTCTCTGAGATAAATTGGTCATATTTTGGCGGTTGACGTCTAGGCCTGTGGTAAATTGGTTGAGTATCGGTAAGTTCAAATGAGTGAGTGACCGGTACACTTGCTTGTCTTAGATCGGAGCGCTCCATGCAATTACTTCGGAAGATGTTAACATGTCGGATATTTCATTGAGGCGGGGGCTGGAAGGTGCTGTACTTTTTCTTGAATTTCTGCCATTTGGCGCTGGTCTTCTTCTCGACGCCTCCCCTCAAATTTTGAAGGACCTCTTCCGGCGTGCTCACATCTTCAGATATGGAATTCGATATATCCTTTTTGCAATTGTAATCTTCTTTCATGCTTCCGAATCTCCTTTGATTCGATATTATCGCAAAAAGAAACACATTCAGGTGTCAAACCTACCCTAGAATTCCAGTCTTCATCTGTTTCAAACCCAGAATCATAATCATCCCATGCATGTTCATTGTCCCCCGAGCGTACCCTTTCTCACTTCCGAAAGTGTTAGTTGGTTCGGAATCTTCGCTGTCATAGCTAGAAGTGAAATCTTCACTGTTCGTTTCTCTTAAATCTTCCGGATGTGTGCTTTTGTCGAAATCCAGGGGCATCTTCACGTTTCTGCCGTCAACATTAACTGAAACGATTTGGTTGCCCAAGTCAATGCAGGTCCCTAGTCTTTCCATGGTAGGGCAGCCAATGATTGCATCGAAAGGGAGATCCGGCATGAAAAGAAAGTCTACATCAACTTTAGAGTCCCCAAAGAACACGGAAACCTTGTCAACAGTGCCCATGCATTTTGAGACGGTTCCATCCGCCACAGTTATTCTTCGAGTAGTTGGAATGATTTCAAGACCTAGATCTGTCACCAAAGTTTCTGAAATAAGGTTTGGAACAGCGCCCGAATCGAAAAGAGCTGGGTTTTCATTCCCAATACTTTGACTGGTACCAGCTTAAGACGTCTTGGTGCTGTCGAGGCCGATTGAAGAAACAGTTTCTTACCCTTAGCGGACTTATTAGACCTGATAATTTTTTTGAGTTCTTTTCTCGCATCCTCTGCGTCGCCCCTCAAAAGTTGACCAAACGTTATCCCAGTTGGGGCCGATGCAAGCTCAGCCACCAAATTGTACTTCTTCACATATTCTAGTACGTCCTTCGGGATACTCTTAAATTTCTTACTCTTTTTCGTCTTCTTGGCCGAGTGTCCCACCCTGGAACAACTTGATCAGACCTCTTGGTTCGAGGAGGTACAGGTGCTGGGATATGCTCCAGCATTCCATAATCTAGCCTAGGTTTTTTCGATAAAATGTTCCCTTCCCCATCCCTTTTTGTCACATTGACTTGACTGATTCTTCAGCGATGGATACATTACCGGCATCCGCAACCTTTGATCCTTCCTGTTTTGTAAGATTTTCATCTCTGGTCCTGACTCACTCCTCGCTCCGATAAATTTGCTCTTCTGTTGTCTTTAGACCAGCAGTTACTTTCATGATGCCCGTAACGACCCGCACTTTCCACAACGAGTGTTTCTATGTGGATTATCAGGACACCTATTTGCAAAGTGTCCAGGCTTGTGACAGTAGAACAGACTTCTGCGGCCTTAGGGGCCCCAGACTGGTTCTTCTTAATGGTAAGAGTAAGGCTTTCCAACTGCGAGGTTATCATGTCAAGTCGATTATCGAATCGGGTTTCCAACCTTTCTTCCAAGTTTTTGACATCGCTCCTGACAGATTCTAATGCTGCTGCACTAGTAGCTGGCCTTTGATAATTCTTTTCAGGATGTACGATGGAGACATGTACGGGTTTCCCTCGGTGCCTCACTCAGTGACTGAAACGTCTCCGAATTTTTGACAAATTCTATATGGTACCTTCAGTTCATTAAAAGTGTGAGGGCCCTTGATGAGGAGGAAATCGGAGAGCCGCTTATCTCCCATCGCCGCCTTACGCAGCATTTCGTATTTGGCTTGGGCGTTGAACCCGGCCTTTTCATAGAGATCACACAAGTATACCAATGAGCTTAACAAATCTTCGAAGTTGAGCCGGGCCTCTATGGCGGTACGAATCATCTCATCTGGTTCCACCTCCTTAGCATATTCTCTCCAAGCCACTCACATACCTCACCGAAGTTGCGCCCACTCCATTAAGGGACCAGCCGTCAATAAACCTAGCTTTCTATTTGCCTTTTGCGTCCCAGAAAGATAGGCGAAGATATTGCGGCCTTCTCCTCATCGCTCTTTCTCGCATTAAAACATTAATATGTGTAAAAAACTCTTGAACGTCTTCATTCTTGCTCCCTGTGAACGATATACGAGCAGAATTATGATCCATTGCTGCAATAAAAATACACAAATATTAAACTGCAAGAAGACCTAATAAATCACAACTCGATTATCTCGGATGCAACCCCCTCCACAAGAGTACCAAATGATAGGGATAAATCGGCAGGGAAAGATATCCTCAGAACCAATTACCCAAGGAGGAGTGTTGCAAGCGACAAAAGTGCTGCCACGGTATAGTTGAACGAACAAAAAGGAGTGGATAGGGATGACAGTTGAATGGGCTACAATCAAGTACGGAAGGGGCAGGGTCTACCACTTATGCTCAGTGACTAGCGTAAAATAAATGCTTCTTGGGTCTGAAGTTGACTCTCAACTTCCTAACTATTTGGGACTGGGCTTGAAGTTGTCTACCAACTTGCTTCCCCTCATTAAAGGAAGCAGTTTACTCAGCTTATATAGACTTTTGGCTACCCCTAAAGCCGAGCAAAACTACTGAAGGTACCAGGAAATGCATTCACGGGAATCGTGTGAACCAGAGACACTATTAGAAGATATTTCCTCAATTAAACATCTATGTGCCATACCCATGCCAGCCACCCATCGGCCAGTGGTGGGAATTAATGCGGCCATTATATATACCTTTCAGAGTCACTCGTAGTATCACCCAGAACCTGGAACTGTACTGACATCTATTATGACAGCGTGTCCTCAAATAAAAAAATCAACTGATGAATTTGCCACACTCATCCAAATTAAAAATAGCTTTCAAATTCAGAAACTGTAAAAATATCTTCCCCATTCCGATACTGTATAAAAATTATGGTCCTCATCTAGATTTTTTTTTCGTGTGCGAATTTGCGCACATCAGATATATCCGTTCTATCCCATGGTTCTCCAGACAACCACAATCGACTCAAAAAGGGTACACCAACACATTAATGGGGAAGGAACTAAAGGCCCTAAAATGCTACCATCAGGCCAACCATCAAGCAGGCCGCATTGGACATGACGTCTGAATTGGAATGCCACCCGCCAAGCGTGGAGATAGGAACGCGGACTACCTTGTTTCTACCAAATAATTCGCCTGTCAGTCTCTGGTATTTTCGTAGCTTTTCCGCGCGGGTTGCATTTATGCTCGTAAAGGGGTTAAGGTTTCTTGAAGGAAAAAGATGATGACCTTCCTTGGGGAGGAGCCGCCTGGTCATTGCCAGTCCTTCATCCCTGTCTTTATATTGAAAGTGCACTGCGCTGTCAGTTAAAGCAGTGCAAGTATGCAACGTCAAGTTTGACCAAGCACTGGCTGTAGGTTCTAATTTGACCATGGTTCTAATTTGACCAAGGTTCTAATTTGACCAAGGTTCTAATTTGACCACATGTACACTTTTGAAGTTCCCACACGTGGAGAAGTGAAGTTCCTCTCTCGAACATGTCGGAATCCTCCCTTCGAACGAAATCCCAGGAATCTAAGAGCACTTGGCAAGGATAGTACAGACAACCCAAGGCGGTGCTGGGAAAATCGCTTCCTGTGAGAACCTTAGTAAATGAATCAGCTTTGTTCCTCTTTGATGGCATATATTCAATTAAACAGTGCCGTTCTCAACAGCATCATGAACATACCAATACTTCATATCAACGTGACGAATGCGCCTGAGGTTATAAGCTCCATCAGACCAATTAATTGATCCAAGATTATCCCGAAATAAAACTGTAGGCTGGTCCTGCTTGTATCCAAGTTCCTCAAGTACATTTCTAATCCATGCTACATCCTTAATGCAGGTTGAGAGGACAATAAATTCCGCGTCGGCAGAGGAAAGTGCTACGCATGTCTGCAGCTTAGAACTCCAAATTACTGGGCCCTTGTTGACCATCACGATGAGGCCAGAACGCGAACGACGTTTTGCCTTATCTTGTCCCCAGTCTGCGTCACACCAGACTTTCAATTTGAGTTTAGAGCCGTCACCTTCGGGCTTCTTTAAAGATATCCCCATATCTTGAGTTCCTTGAAGGTGTTTAGCGACATGCTTGAGCGCTTTCCAATGTTGTGGGGCAGGTTCAGCCATGAATTTTCCAAGCATCGACACTGCTGTATTCAGGTCAGGTCGGGTTCCCGTGCAAAGATAGATAAGAGAGCCAACCAGCTTTGCGTAGGGCACAGATTTCATTGTCTCAATACCATTGGGATTCAATTGACCAGGCTTATCACAAAGCGAATGTCCTAGAGGAAGGGGCAGGGTTTAGGCTTTGCACTTTTCATGTTGCTCCTAGAGATGATTTCACCAGTAAAAGCAGATTGAGATAGAAATATCCCATGAGAAGTGTGGTCTAGTTTGACTCCTAAGAAAAATGTTGGCAAACCTAGGTCTGTAACTTGAAAAATCTTTTCTAAATGAGCTTGGACTTGCTCAATCATGTGCCGCGTTCCGAATACTAAAATTTCATCACACATATGAAAGTAGGCATACGACACCTCCTTTTGAGTGCTTAACAAAGACACATTCTGTTGACTTTAGAGGGGTAAAACCAAGCGACATCAGGAACTCGCTGAAAAGTTTAAACCAAAGCTTGGGCGCTTGATGCAACCCATAAAGAGACTTCAGTAAACGAACAATGCTGCAATCAGCATCTGGAACCCCTGGTATTTTTGGGAAGTTTGACCCATAGACGCATAGATGGGGGCAAAGTAGCGTGTAAGAAGGCACCCTTAATGTCCAAGCGCTTTTGACTCCAGTCAAAGGCAAAGGATACAATAAGCAGTAGAAGAATCATTTCTATGCAAGCCACAGGAGCATACAAGTCAGCTCTAGATATGTGACGTCGGCTCTGGAAATTTCCGCGAGCAACTAGTCGTCCTTTGAATCTGACAGGCTTGCGGTGCTGGTCACGCTTCAAGCGTAGTAATACCAGACGGTATTACCTCAGCATTGGGAGTAATGTCTGGGTCAAAAGTATAGGTAGAAGCCTCTTTCAGAGTAGCAAACTCCTCACTCATAGTATCAAACCAGTAACGGGCTTCTGTTGACCTGAGTGCTTTCCTAACCGTTGGTTCGTCAGATTTTGTGACGACAGGCGGAAGTGCAGTGAGCGAATAGTTGACAGGATTCAACTGCCTTAGATTATAGTGGGAAGTATCACGGGAGACTGTTTGGCTGCTGGTGTTCTCGGCTTGCGTTGAATCATCAGAATCACTGGCCAGGCCAGGTGTACTTTGCTGACCAGGAACATATGTAAGAGGATCATTAAATGGCGGACTGGTGGGATGCACATCACTTATTCCCTGTGAGCCAGTGCTCGACGTATCAAGGTGATTGAAAGATGAAAGATTAATCTCAACAGAGTCCGTTGTATCAGTGGAAGAGTTTGAGTCTGAATCATCTTGATCTGTAGCTGCACCGCGGCGGACAACTGCGCTATAACCTGGGAAGGATGATTCATCAAACTTGACATGTTTTGTGCGAATAATATTGCCGTTAGCAGTAACGATCTTGTAAACTCCACCTTGAACATAAAGAGTAAAGTTCCATCTCGTAGTCGTTTCTCAAAAGCTGGCAAATGCTTGACATTGGGTAGGTACCTTGCAAGGCAACCGAAAGGACGAATGTACTTAACATGGGGAGATTGATCTCCATACATGACATGATATTTTTATTTCCTTAGTGACTGAATGGGGAACAATGTTCTTAGCCTGCACGACATGCTCAACTGCCTCAGGCCAGTACCGCAGAGAAATTTTCGCTTGGGCGAGTACAATGCGAGCAAGTGATGGAATTATCCCATTAGTGCGTTCCGCCAATCCATTGGAGGAGGGTGTATGCGGGGTAGTGATTAAGATGTTCACACCCTCAGCTTCAAGTGAGTTTGCAGACTTATGGAACTCACCACCACCATCAAATTGGCATGATCTTACGACGTTTCCAGATTGCCGCTCAAGTTTGCGTACAGATTCAAGTACAAATGTACTGGAATTCCCTTTGGTCTTCAATGGTGAAGCCAAGATGAGACGAGAGCGCTCATCTGTTATAGCAGCAAAATAAAGATGCCCTGAGTGTGACATTGGATTGACTTGACCTTTGACATCAACATTTAGGTGGCCAGGCAGCAAGGCTTTGGTGAGAGAACCACTGAACCTCTTCATATACTTTCCGGTTAGGCAATATTCACATGATGGTTTAGTGCAAGTGGGCTTGGGCAAATCACCGGATACAGTTAGTTGACGAATATTGTCTCGGGTTCCGACATGGGCATGACGATTATGCCAAATTTTTAGATAGTTCTCGAGTACCTTCTTCTTAGTGTTGGTACACAACGAAGTAGAAATTTTAAAGTCAATATCGTGTCCTTTTTCTTCATTTTCTTCGTCGTTATGCTCATACTTCGAGTCTGTGTCTGAGTCAGTTCCTTGGTCTGAATCGTCAATGCTGCCCGTTCTCTCGAATGTTTCATTACGTGACCCAATGCTTGCACTGGTATATTTCTTTGAATGTTCTGTAGAAATAGAAAGACTGCTTGAATATATGTCATCATCTATGCTAGTTTCAGTCAATGTATCCTGGTCAAGTTCAATGGTAGGACTATTTGTTTCATTAAGTTTTCCAGAGAGAGCAGATCTCTCAGTAGCCATCATTGCTCGTTCAGTGCAGATGGTATCATCATTAACAGCTACATTGCATTTGTTGGTTTGAAGGTCTCCAATGTAGTACAATCCGTCAGCCTGTCTCGGTGCATACCCAATTATGCGAAAGTCATCAATTATACCGATGAGTAATGCCCTTTGCGGAACAAATAGGGTGCAAATGCCCTTAGATGCCAAGGCAGGGATCGAGAAAAGACTCATTAAGAGCCTAGGAGAAACTATTATGTTGCTCAAGGACACATTAGTAACCCCTTCTTCCCCTGACCATGATACTTTACGGGTGCCCCGACGATCTGCGACTACCTCGGAGTCGTCTCCAAGAAAGATGGTAACTTTGCATTTCTCAGCTTCATCAACGACATCTGTATTGGGCGTCATATGAGATGTTGTCCCTGAGTCTAGCATGAGTGACTCATTGGTTGACGTGCCGAAATTAGTTTGTAATCACACTTAAATTTACGGACATAGCACGTGCAGTTGCTACACGGTTCTTGCACTTGACAGATTTCTTCGCCCTCTTATCCTCCTCATCAACTATACCATGCTCTTCCTTTTGGTCAGCAGATTTATTTCCACTCGAGCATCCTGAGGCTTTACCTTTAAGCACTTTCATAAACTCGCCAGGCAGATTGAGCTTATTTCTGGGGTTGAGATGATTGAAAAAACAGCGTGCTGTCGTGTGATTCATCTTTTCACAAATGTGACATTTCCGCTCGCGCTCGTTGGTTAGTCCAACATTTGCACGATCGCTGCTTTTCTTTCCATCAGTGAGAGTTTGTTGCTCTTCATTGATTCGGGCACAGACGCTCTCCCAGTTGACCTTTTCTTCTGCGAGAGTTTTAATTGCGGCCGTAATTGGCTGCAGCTGATCCGCCTCAATGGACGCAATCAGAATTCCAACGGCCATAACTTCATCGATAGTTGAGCCCATTGTCTTTAGTTTTTCCAGGAGACCACTTATTTTATCTATGTGCCCTGACAAATCGTGTGACAAATCACTGTATCGTAGTGTTAACAGCTCACTCATGCATGAAATTCTTGAGGCGGTAGAATTAGAATCGTATCGTTGATCTAGCTTTCTTAGAATCTTACACGGATTTCCAACCACTGACCTCACTACTCGCAAAGGTTTGTCAGTGAGTGCACTTATGATAATGTTGCTAGCCAACTTTTGCTTCTTCTTAAAGTCTCTAGCGTGTTCCTCGGATCTGTTCTCGGCGGTATTTTTCTCGTTCTCCAGAACATCAGTAAGATTCTTTGCATCACACGCAGACTCGAAGAGAATGCGCCATAGAGTGTAGTCTGATTTGGAGTCCAGGGTCCGAATCTTGACCTTGTCGGATTCTTCCATTGCAAAGAGTTGAATAAGGTCCCTGAGTAAAACTTGAGGAGGTAGAACTGAGTACCATAGCTTAGATGCAAAGCGATGCTACCATCTTGAAGGAAAACGATGATGAACTTCCTTGAGGAGGAGCCGCCTGGTCATTGCCAGTTCTTCATCCCTGTCTTTATATTGAAAGTGCACTGCGCTGTCAGTTAAGGCAGTGCAAGTATGCAACGTCAAGTTTGACCAAGCACTGGCTGTAGGTTCTAATTTGACTAAGGTTCTAATTTGACCATGGTTCTAATTTGACCATGGTTCTAATTTGACCAAGGTTCTAATTTGGCCAAATGTACACTTTTCAAGTTCCCACACGTGGAAAAGTGAAGTTCCTTTCTCGAACATCTCGGACAAGGTTCTCATTCTGACATGATAATGGGCCAATGGGTGTACTAAAGTGACATTTTGGTGGCGCCCGTTGCTCTGATGTCTGGCCTGGATTTTCGTTCCCTCTTCGACTGGGATTCGCTAGCGGCATGCCTTGCGCCTAGGCTGAGATCGTTACCGAGCAAAATGATCTGGATAACGTTCTCAGCCTAGCCGTCGTGGCGGACAATTTGCTGAGGGCCATTACTGTAGCGGATCAGACGGATCCCGAGTACATCCAGGGTTTCCGAACACCTGGCCTATTGGCACGGGTTCCCTGGTCAAATAATAGCGCCCCACAGAAGTAGTTGAACCATGCCAAGAAATATCGAGTCCTCAAAGCAGGCTTGAAACTACTATCGAAAGGCAGCGGACCTATTTTATGGCTTCTCGGATATTTAATGAGGCTGGGTGGGACTGCGTGAGACAAGTGCATATGTAAGACTCTTCATTGTCGCGATTGAGGCCAGAACCGGAGTAGATAGCCTAACTTGCATACTGTTAGGCGCGCGCGGTCGGAACGGATTTTTTTGTCGCCGTCATCTATCGACTTCTAGTTTACTGTACTACCTCCCCTTGTCCAAAATTGCTTTCAGTTCTGGTCCGCCCTCGCCTTCACTGACCCTTGCTTATCATTTCTGTGGTCCTCTCCAAATTCACTTCCATTTTATCTACATATTTGTGAACTGTATCCACCCTTCTGAATCGATCCCGAACCAAGTTCCTTTTCCCTTGTCGCTTACCTCCTTCTCCAAATTCTTTTTTTTGAGAAAGAGGGCGCAAATGGACTACTACAAATTACCTCGTAGATTTACTCTACCTATTCTAAATTTATAGAATGCGCACTTGGAAGCCAATTTAAACCCATTTATTCCAAGTTTCAAACATCCCCGATCATTGTACTTACCATCCCACTCCCCATACACCTCAAAACACCCTCAACTGCCTACCACTCCCCGAAGCCCACCAAAATGGACAATCTATGCCGCTCCAAAGTCATTTCCAAAAATCGCCACCCCCGCCCCCTAAACTATATTCCCCCATCCCTTTCGGACCTACTGATCTGGATGACTATCTGCGCCGACAAAGCAAAAGGAAGGTAATCGAATTCGTGCGTCGCCTGTTCGTCGAGGGTGAGGGGGAGGAGGTAGGTGAGGGGTAGGGCTGGGAAATCGAGGAGGGAGCTGGGGAGACCTTCGTGGAGTGGGAAGCCCCGGAATTAGTCTGCGAGGAGGTGTTTGATGAGGATGATGAAGAGGAGGGTGAGGAGGAGAACGAGGAGTATGAAGAGGGGGACGATGAGTATGAGGGGAGGAAGACATGGAAAGTGTTGTAATGGTGGGTTCGGGACTGGATAATGTGTGCCAAGTGGTCCCGACACTGTAACGGGATGCGGACATCTTTGGTGGTTTAGATATCTCCTAGGAGGAAATAGGGAGTTGTGAGTCAGTCGCAGATATTTGTGGTGACTGCTTGGTCAGCATAGATATTTTTGAGGAGGTTTTTGGTCTGATCTAGAGAATGAGAAATATGAGTACCAGATCGATTGTTGGTTTCCTAAGTATCTTTTGTTTAGAGTGTATCATTCACACAAAGTGTTTTTTATGCATTTCTTGGTATCTTCTGTAGTTTTGTTCAGACTTTAGGGGTAGCCAAAAGTATAAATAAGTTGAGTAAACTGCTTCCTCATGGAGAGGTCAAGCAAGTTGGCAGACAAGTTCAAGTCAAGTCCCGAGTAGTAGGAAGTTGAAAGTCATTAGACCCAAGAAATCTTTTTCGTACGCTGGTCATATAGCATCAGTGATAGACCCTGCCGCTTCCATACTCGTTTGTAGCTCTCTCAACTTTGTTTCTTATCCACTCATTTCTATTCGTTTATCTATACCACTGTAGACTGTTGTCGCTTGGAACACCTCCTTCGTGTGGTTGTTGGTTCTAAGTATCTCTTTTCCCGACGATTTAACCCCATCACATACCTCGAGGCGATTGAGAAGAATCTGTAAGGAAGTCTGGGCACCCTGCAGTTTGATGGCAGTCCGTATAAAAGGTTCCAAAGGTTGTTCGTGGCTGGTAAAGTAGCGCCTTACGAATTCGCTCGAGCCCCCGGAAGCATTCAGGACTGTAGTTTCTTCACCATTATCCTATCGGAGATCCGGGGGTATGCAGCTTAGACAGTCTCGCTTGTATTCGGGTAGGCTAAATCTGCTTGTTTGGTCTCTTTTTCATCACATATCGGGGAGAATAATTAACAAACAGATTGATTGTCAGACAGTTCTAATATTCTAAGTCGTGTTCACTTTTCCTTACTTCCTACTCCATATTAAAAAGTCAGGAGGAAATTACTATGTAAAGATTAAGCCATATCACTACCCAAAGTAGTCAGTATACTCACGTCTGGGAGTACACATGTGTCTCCTTACTAAGGATTTCGGCGCCCTCTAAATGGTTGATCACACTGCACTGTAGATTCATCATATATCATACTTCACAAGCAAACGTGTAATTCTTCGGTAGTCTAGTCCAAGAGAATATATCACGAAAGATGACGTGATCTGTCTGTGACTTTCCCCATCAACTGTGGGAACGGCACTATCCCAACAGCTTGGGGTGGTGGGCCACTCTAACTTACACTCGGGAAGTGCTAGGTATAGAAGAAGTCTCCCTGCCTCTGAAGAAGATAAAATTGACACAGCTTTGAATATATCTACATGCTTGGGAATTTTTTAGCCATCATCGTGATACCACAGCTATAAAAATTACCCCTTGACCTCCTTGTCGCACCTTGACAGGTACAACGTATCTTTTCTCTAGTGGTCTGTGGAGAACAAGATAGAATAACCGACTGCCCAGCGGGTCCCATTGCTGAGCACAAATCACACTACTTATTAAGGATTCATTATGCCAATAAATATTTTGAATCGTTATTGCAGCACGGTATCCAGCGCAACAGCTGCTAAAATGGGTTTGAAATGCCTCAAAAATGCATAATGACTGTAAAGATTGAATTCGTTCCTGAAATCTGTACTAACAGCAGCATATCAGCAGGAGAGCATTAAAGTGTAGGTGAACATGTAAGTAGGGAAATGGGGTAAAATGGAGTGGTTTACTAAATTTTCCTGACATGAGCAATCGCAAACTACAGTTATGTAAGGTGGCCACTTACATATCCTGAGAAAAGAGGTTCTAAAAGATGGGGTGGTTTACTTAATTTTCTTGATAACAGTTTGGGTTAAATAGGGTAAATTACTTAAGTGTACTGATAACCGCAAAAAATGTGGTCAGTTTACTGTGAGTGGTCTAATTGGTTGGGGCCGAGCTAAAAAGTTGCTATTGCTAGTCTATGTAAGTTGATGGCTAGTTTATCAATATATAAAATACACTCCGACGGTCAGCCCATGGGTGACTAGGAATACAACGAGTGATATTAAAAGGTTATGGGCCATAAGGTACGAAAGAGAAACAAAAAACTCAGCACTAACAACTAAGGTCGTCAAGCTGGAGGATAAACACTCTTACTACCTTACCCTGAGAAACAGACGAATGCAATACCATGAAAGCAGCTCTGTCTTGGAAAGATCTCAGGAGACAAGTCAGCCAAAATATGGACTCTACTGGTAGCCAAGATAGGGAAAGGTTTGGGTGCTTTACTCCTGGGAGATATATTCGAGAAAACATAATAATTCGCAAAAGTCTTAGGTCCCAACCCCGAACGAAAGCAAAAGTACACGGGAAACATCTTTGGCAAGAACCAAATGGTCTTCAGCCACACCGATAAGAAAGCACCGTTAAAAATAGCCGAATGGGAGCTCATCCTGCCCTCAGCAATTCTCAAGCAGCGCACTGCAGGACTAAACTGCTCGGATTAAGCAAAAGGCAAGCAACAAAATCCAGTTGCACAAGGTGTCCACAAATGAATATTGAGTGGCCAGTGAACTTTTCAGATTTATGGGGTCCATCCAACGGATGTACAAATCAACAGCAGATGATTTTTTATCATTCATGGATATTGTTAAGAGAAAAACTGGGGGTACTGTCCTTACACGCACATATTCGCTCCCTTTTAAGTTTCTCAACTCATTGGCTTCCCTTTTGTTTCTACATTTACTACCCATTTGCGTCACGAATTTTACATTTCTTCATACTCTTTCCTTTTTCTGGTTCCTCTTTTTTCTTAGCTATTACCTTCCCATTTGATGGTAAATCTTTTATTTTTCCTCGTTTATTTGATCTTACCCAATATTTTTACACGTGATTTCGCCCGATATCACCTTTTTAGGAGTTTTCACTACATCCCACTACAAGACCAATTATCGCCACTTTTTGATTCAACGGGCGATGAATCAGAAAACCACTTGGCGTTATTTAAACATGCCGGAATTCTGCTGAAATTTATCTTCATCCCTGCAGCAACAAATGATCGACAGTTCACATCCCCCCATCGCATCCATCATGCACCAACTCCCTGTTCCCGTCCCACTGCCAAAATCCGTCACCCTCGTCCCATCACATTCTCTCCTTCATTTTTATTCTGGCCTTATCGACGTCGACAAAATATTTCCGTCGCCAAACCAGGAACACTTGACGGAGCTGTTTGTTCGTCAGCTGATGGAGATAGAAATACAGGAATCGGTATACGAGGACTCTGGGAGGAGGATAATGGGGCAAGGAAGTGCTTCAAGGAGTGATTGGCCTCCGAGCTCGATACGATATGGAACAAGGGGGGACGAGGACTAGACCGAAGAGAAGCCTGAGGAGGAAGGAGAAGAAGACGAGGAGTCCGCGGACGAAGAAGGGGCCGGGCCGGGCCATATAGGAGGGAAGGAATTAAGTGGTACCTGGTGGTCCCAGCCATGGACCCGGTTAGGGAGGATTCAGGTGAGCTCTATTTTTTGGAAGAACCGGCGGACAATTATAGTACATCCGTGTGTACATGTATGGAACACATGGGCACTTACTATGCCTTAAGGGAAGCACTAGGTTTGATATAGAACATGAAGCGTTTGAAGATATATTCATAAAGTTTCTTTCAAACATCTGTTTTAGACTCTTTGCGTCCAGATGAAGTCTTTTCCTTCTTTTTTCTGGTGCTTCTAGTAGTTTTATCGAGATTTAAGTTTGTGAAAAGTCTATTTAAGCTAAGTAAATTGCTTCTTCGACGAGGCAGAGAAAAGTCAGGAGACAACTTCAGGTCCAGTCCCGTATAGATAAGAAGTTAGATTCAACTTCAGACCTAAGAACTTTTTTTACGCCAGTCGCAGAAGCACAGGTGGTAGAGCCTGCGCCTTTAGAGCTGACTACTAGAGCAGTTTTCGAGGTTTCATTCATACTCCTCTCAAACATCCGTCTAAGCCTACCGTAGCGCTTTAGTCGCTCGCAACGACTCTCACGTCGGGTAATTAGTTGTTCCTTTTTCCGCTGGCGCTATTTTTTCTTATTAGATATCACATAGCGCCATGGCATAAGCCGTTTCCCACAGAACTTTCCCACCAGTCTTCGTAAAAGAGCCATCCTGCATCCCTGATCAGTAAAGCTCCTCACTTTCTCGCCCATAAGAGTAAAAATAGATCAAATATATCTTCCGAAGGTAAAACACTCAAATCTTCTCCCCTAAGAGCAGAAATGAGGTAAACAGATGCGGTATATATATGCTGGTACTCATACACTCATAATCAAAGATTCCGAAAGTTATTAACCACGGACAACGCGTGCACCTATACAAAATCTGCTGAAATTCTGTAAGTGGTTGGGCATCACGTTAAATTCTACCCATTCCCACACAACACAACAAAACTCACTGGCCGAATGCATACTCTTCACAGTCATGACGAAATCCAGAGAACTACTACCTCAATCTACGCTCTCCGAAGAGTAATGGGAGTACACGCTCATATACGCAGTACTAATGTATGGGGCCCTCATGAAATTCAGTCATAAGTCAAGTGATACATACGAAATGAACAGGCGAGGCATTCTCATTTAAACGACGGTACGCCTTTGGTCAAATCAAAACAGCATTCGCGCATCGCTACAGAAAAAAAATTCAGAAGCAAAAAACTCCTGCACGCTGTGTAAGTCTCTGGTAGCAGTACAAGATATCCAATAGTGCAGTGTCTACCTCCATATCGCTGTGGTCACAGTTGAACCAAAGGGAAATATACGTTCAATTTAGTTCTAAATATTTGGAAGGTGCGGTTTGGCTATCCACTGGTATATGCTAACGTGTTCAAGATAATGGGTGGAGTCACTCGTGCGCCAAAAATCACACCTAAACTTTAGACCCTAATGGGCTGGCTCAAACCATGTCAGCAGACATAAGAAGGAATTTTTTGGTGTTTTACTCTTTAAAAAGATACATCCGATTTATCCATGGTTTCCAGACACCACAATCCACTACAAAAGGTATGTCGACACAGTGATGGGGAAGGAAATACGCTCCCTAAAAGACTAACTTCAGTCCAACCATCAAGCAGGCCGCAATGTACCTGACGGCTGCTACAGCGTCGCTTTGCATCAAACACCCCCGGAACCTGTCCAGGAGGCATGACGTGTTGTAAATTACTGCTAATGTTGCATGCCTGTGGATTAAAATTGCTCGAACCGTCACTTATGTCTCTATTTCCCTCATAGCCAAGTTCCGCGAAGGGAAATTGACACTGCACGGGCTATCATTGTCTTGCCATCTACTGCTCTCTAAGCCAATCAGGAGCAGAAACCGTTCGAAGATGTGAGCCATCAAACGCAAACGTTTCGAAAGACACCGGCTAACAGAAACTACCTAGAAACGTGCTCTGAGAGGTAGCGCATGACAAATAGCTCCAGAATCTTGACTATGCACACTGTAATTCCTTGCAATTGGCCGCGGAATCTGTCGGTCAAACTTTGGCTAGCAATAAGTTCGTCAGGTAAAATAGATTGCCAAATTGCATTTTGCTCCCAACTGCAACTGGAGCCAGTATCGATGGGCCTAGTGATATCACCAAAAATAGCAAAAAAGAAGAAAAGAAAATTATGGAAGCGTAGGCTGAGATGGCATGCTGTGCTGGCGTGCTTTATTTCATAATTTATTTTAAGTATTTTAGAGGACTTCTGGGCATTGTACAGTAGCAGTGCTGCACTGGCATAGATACTGCTCAGATGGTACAGATTTCGGATGTTTAAAACTTTATAATGTGTAAATGGGGTTTAATTTACTGTGGTAGATATGTAGGTCGGTATCTAGTAAATTTCTACCGGAGCGTAGATCGTATCATTGTCAAGCCAATTGTGAAACCATACAATGCGTCGAAAGCTGTGGATGGGATTCCAATCGACGATGCCCTAGGGCAACAATCATGGGGCTGAATAAGGATATTTTTACTGATCTAGATATTGCAGCTGGTGAACCACTGGAAGGAATATTCGTGAACTGCATTGGAGTTATGGATATTTTGGAGGAATCGCTTTGCTCTAATCTAGAGGACTAAGATACTTAGGAAGAAAAATATATATATATGCTAACAGTATTGGTTTTATTCTTTATCGTTCACCGATTCGATTTTGATGCCTTTTATGTTTCTTATTAAGTTTGTTTGAGACTTTATGGTTAGCCAAAAAGTCCATATAAGCTTAGTAAACTGCATCCTCTTGTGGATGTGAAGGAATTTGGCAGACAATTTCGAGGTAAGTCCCGAGTAGTAGGAAGTTGAGAGTCAACTTCAGACCCAAGAACCATTTTTCTTATGCTGTTCAGAGAACATCACTGGTAGTTCCTGTCCCCTAGATACTTGGTTATTGCCCTTCTCAATTGTTCTCCTCGTCCATCTCGTTCTGTTCGCCCAACTATAGCACAGGAGCAATTTTGTCGCCTGCAACACTTCTTTCTTGGGGTATTTGGTTCTGAGTATCTCTTCTCCCGACTGTTTACCCCTATCATCCTGCTCGAAGAAATCGAAGCTTTTGCCAGAGAATTTTCATACCTTGTGCGGTCGACTCAAGTGTGCGAAAAGAGGCGGAGGAAACTCCCGAGTCCGCACGCAGACAGTGGGCCAGTTTTGGGTGTGGTTATCTCGGAAGATATCTCCGATCTATCCCATGGCAGATAGTATGACATCACTTAAGATAGTTCGAGGTGGGCATCCCCATGCGCTCTTGCGGAGGAAACCTACGAGCCCTTACGCGTAAAGTGTGATGCCTCATGTGTCGGCTACGGGGAGTGGCCCACAGGGGTCTGGCGAAGGGAAATTCCGAGCCTCATCATACACGGCGCGACTCATGTCGGTCAGTCTAGGCAAGTGACCGGCGAAGCCCCACACCCCTGTCTCGCAACGCAAGCATTGCAAGCATTGCAGGGGGAAATGGGGGTTAATTTACTGTGTTAGATATGGGGGTGGGTACCCAGTAAATTTGTTCCGGAGAGTCGATACCGTATAGTGGATTGCAGTGCCACACTGTACATACATGTGGTGGTAAATCTTTATGAGTTGTACAATGTTGCACAGATGCGTGCGGAATATAATCAGAAATTACCCACGAATGGAGGCGATGTGTGGAAACTTGTCGCGACTGCATTACCTGGAGACTAAACGCAAAACGGGCCACGAAGTAGCAGGGCTCCCTTTGAGGGGAAGAACCGGGACGGAAAGCGGCGAAGGAAGCAAGGTGGCGAAAAAAACCCTTGCCATGGTCGCCCAAGGCGCCGCAGATATCAATCCGGACGGGTTAGAGGAGGATATTGTTTTGTTGCAGTAAGTGCCGTAATAACGATGTTTCTCGCGTGGGGGAGTGTCAAGGCCGCGCGTGCGGTGACCGTACTTGGCGAGATGTGGCGGCATGCAGGCAGGTGGGGCAACAGTAAAATTCACGGCGATATCGGTACTGTGAAGGCCGTATGCAGAAAGAATGTAAATGTCCATTCGTAACGCGGAGGACTCCAAATGCCCAGAAGAGTTGAAAACCTGGTAGAGGAGCGGATGACCGAAGAGGACGACGATCTCAACTTCCTTAAAGCAGCCGGCAAGAATGTTGCGGAGAAAGTGATGACGACGAGTTATTCCGCCTTCGTATTTGAAGGTAAACGCGTGTTCGCCGCTTGGATCTAAGACGGGTGCGACGTCGGCCGAGCGCCGGGAGCAGACCGCACAGCAAGTAGATCCAAGGCATAGCGCGATGCTGAGACGGAGAGCCAGAGCGACTTTTCACGCAGAAAGGGACATTTAAGTACCAAGGTAGTGGTGAGGAAGCGAAGAGAAAGCAGAGGAGGAAGAAGATGTGCGCATGGAGAGGATTCGTGCTCGGTAGGGTGCTGCAGCGGACAACAACAACCAATCGGACTTCAATAGTATGAGTCCAGTTGTGATCGCAGACTGGAGCCTTTCGCCGGGACCAGCGATGAGCAACGCTCGAAAAGTACCGTAACTATGAAAGCGATGAAGCACACACATATGAAATTAGCACAAGCTCTGTACCTGGGGTACGACAGCTAATTTAGCTTGCAGTGTCCGAAAGACCGGATGCCGGCTGTATTATGTGATCAATCACAACCACCGGCGGCTGCACAGCGCGGAGTGTATGCAAATAAAAGCCTCTGGATGCTGATCCAAGGGCCTCCCTCTTGTGGATTTTTTGGTACAAGGGAACTCTCTGCCCGCTTTCGCATATTCAGTGCTCTTTCCTTCCCTCATATCAACCAACATTCTTTCAACCAGTCTCTGTCGCTGCGGTCGTCTCCCTACGAACTTAAAAAAAGAACTGTGACCAGGTAAAGTCCGCTTGGCGCGAATCCGCTTCGCAACGTCGGTCGGTACTAGTTTTACAACACATAATCAATAATCTAGCCGAAAATTCGGTATTTATTTAGTTCTTTAATGTGTGAAAAGTGTGGTTTAGCTATCCTCCGGTTTATGCTAGCTGAAAATTTAATACCGAAAGTCCCCAAGCCAACTGTTCTCATCGTAATCGTGAAATACAAAAGAAGCCCAGCCAGTGAACTAACCGAACTAAAATCTCGAAGCTGGGCACTGAACGGTAAGGTGGTGGCTAGCAAAAATTTAAATACAAGCTTCACAGCAGCCGCAGAAAAGACGAAAAGCTGTCTTCTGTTGGATAGAACGGCCACAAAAACCTCATATCGCATCAGATTCGCATCCGTTAGCGATAAATACACATACAACAAATCAATACCATTTCGTGATATGTACAAGCTGGAATACTCCGGTGAACTGGTAGGTATAATTGCAAGTAAAATTTACGAAAAAGACAGGGGGGCATGATCAACTGAATGGTCTTACATGCACCAAAATGTATCGGCGAAAAATCCAGAAGAGGACCCAGTTTGGATACTGTACTTGCATTGGAGGAAAAGGGGGTTTCTTTATTGAGATATGTGGATTGGCTGGAATCCTACTGGATTTGTAAATCTGAATGTCATATTAAATAAATATACCGACTGCAGAAGCTATGTACAAATAGTTCCTTTCGCATGCTAGTACCAGCAAGTCTACCAGAAAGTCGATGAGGTGCCAGCCAGCAGATAAGCGTCGTTAGAAGTTACTGCCAACGCCGAGTGTAGGTGCAGAATAATGCCTCGAATCTTCGAAACCCGTTCCATTGCGCGGCTGGCGCCAGTTCTTGCAAGCTCCGTGCCCTCTGAAAACGCCTCTGGATGCAGTCCACCAAGGGTAGGGATGGAGCAGGAGCTAGCTTACTTCTCTCTAGTAATTCAGTAAGAAGCTTTGGCACTTCCGAGCGTTTCCACTTGAATTTGCATGGTTTGAATTATGCTAGCGTGGCAAATCTATAGCACAATGAATTCGCACTATTTTTCATCATTCCAGTATGACAAACTCTTGGCACGTTTTTTGTGACAAGCTGACAATATTTTAGAACAGTAGATGCTAGGTTCTCAAAAATACCAAGCTCAAATATGTGCTCCTACAAAAGTATCAATTCAAATCTTCCCTGGTGGTTAAGAGCTCCAAGGGGACGCTTATATAATTACCTTGAAAATATCTTCCCTCTGATCAGTTTCGTTGGCAGGATTCACTTTAATTCATTTTATGGTATTCAATTTATTTCTTTGAGACTTAAGAGTTGGCAAATAATTCATAAAAGTTGATTAAATGGCTTTCTTTAGAAAATTCAAGCAAGTTTGGAGACCATTTGATGTAAAAACGGAAGTAGTTTCGAAGTTGTAAGTCACCTTACGACCAAATCAACACGATTCATTTCAAATAATGACAGAAGATTATCTTTCAATGACCAAACGAAGGAAGTTTGTAGATACTCCGCAAAAAGTTCTCAAAAATTAGTAAATCAAACATTTCAATGGTCTACGTCCCATATTTTACTATCTGAGATAGCATAATAACCATAGGGGGAACGGTGCAATGAAAACCAGCGCTTCATCGCACACAGAGAAATAACTGCAAATGAGGGGCATGTGATAAGATATTTGTGCCTGGAGAAGGCATGAGATGTTATCGACCGGATAAAATCGTCCAGTCGTTCTAAAAAAATTTCAATGGCTCGTTATAGTCATAGATGAGGCATCAGGCCTCGAAAAAGATGTTAAAGAACCCTGATGGTGCAAATATCGGTAAATCACTCATTAAGGATGATAGTAGAAAATAAATGATAGATTTGTGAGATCCATAGCTGGATGAAAAGTGCGAACAAGTACCTTTGTTCGAGAGCCCCTCATGGATTGTGATCTGCGCAAAATTCGCACATGAAAAAATCTAGAAGGGAACCAAATTTGAATACAGTACCCGAATTTGCAAGATATTTTTACAGTTTCTGAATTTGCGAGATATTTTTAATTTGGATGAGTGTGGCAAAATCGTGGGTTGATTTTTTATTTTAAGACACGATGTCATTAATAGATGTCATTACTGTACACATGCAAAGATCTTCATACTTTTCCAAGAGGCCGCAGTACTTAAAGTTTGAAATCGACCCCGTTGAGACAATCCTCCCGCCATCAACTACCCCATCGGCTCACCCCTTCTCTTGGCCCTTAACATGACCAATCTCCGCCCTTCCCTAACCATCTCCAAGTCATCCCGAGGCCGTCGTCCACTCAACGCTCTGGCCCTGATGGGAAAAGATCCAACCGACTGCGATGATTACTGTAGAAGGTTGGACCGGGAACGCGTTCGGGAGTGGGTCCGTTGTAACTGCTTCGAACAGGCAGAAGAGACAGAGGAGTAGGAGGAGGGAGAAGAGGAGTTAGAGGGAGAGGAGGACTGGGTGGACCTGTGGGAGCCACTAGTGTATAACGGTAGGGGGATCCCATGGAGATCGAAGTGGAGACTGACAGGGTAATTGTGATCTCTGACTCTTCTGACGAAGATAAAGGGAGGAGTGAAGAGGAAGAGGGGGAGGGAGACATGGAAAGTGCTGGATTAGTAGGGAAGGGACCATAAAATATGAACCAGGTAGTCCCGACTCTGAAACAGGGTGGGAGCATCCTCAGTGGTCTGGATATTCGCTGGACGCAATGGAGAATTCTGAGCAATTCGTGGATATTTGTGTGAACTGTCTCGGTAGAATGGATATTTTGGAGGAACTGTTTGGCTCTGATGTAGAAGACTAAGATATTAAGGAATAAATCTAGATATTTATCCTGATAGTATCTGCTGTTAGTCTTTCTCGTTCACATGATTCAAATTGATACATTTTACGGTTCTTAGTGTGTTTCTTTGAGGCTTAAGAGTTAGCCAAAAAAGTCTATATAACCTGAGTAAACTGCTTCCTCTTGTGGAGTTCAAGCAAGTTAGCAGACAACTTCAAGTCAAGTCTCGAGTATTAGGAAGCTAAGAGGCAACTTCAGGCCGAAGTAACATTTTTCCCACGCTAGACACATATCATTAGTGGTAGACCCTGCCCCTTCCATACTTGCTTGTAGCCCTCTTGACTGTCTTCCTCATCCATTCTTTTTTGCTCGTTCAACTATACCACGGTAGCACTTTTGTCGCTTGCAAAACCTCCTTCTCGGGGTAGTTGGTTCTGAGTATCTCTTCTCCCGGCGATTTACCCCTATCAGATTGCTCATCAAACACGAATGATTTACCGGTCAAACAGAAGCGCGGGATCACCTTTGAGCAAGTTGAGTGTACAAGGAGGGCAAGTTAGTAAATATTGCAAAGTCTAGTCATGTCAGGCAGTAGCTTTTGCTATTTTTTTGCAAAGAGCCTTACTACATCATTTTGAAGTATGTCAACTGAACCTGGCAACGGGAATGGTTAGATCCTTTGTTGTAAGTACTATCGCCTCTGCTCTATGAAAGACGCAGAAGGCAACCTCTTTAAGGAAAGGGTAAGTGCTGAAAGGGTAGAGTGCTAACACTCGATGAACAACCACACGACAGATGAAGCGTCAGAGAATATTACCACAGTGACAGGGCGAAGCATCTTACTGGTTTCTTTCAAAATACCAAGGCGGGGCTCCCATCAAAAAGTAGAGATGCCTGATTTAAATTCGACTTTCCGTGGCAAAGCTTGTAAAACGTTCACATTTGAGAAGAAAAGTATATTTAAGTTGACTCACGAGGGACACATTTCAACACGAGTGGGCAAAATGATATGGGTTGAGGAGAGGAAAGAGAGGTTTTACTTACTTTACTGGAGAATTGAGCTGAATGAAGCTGCATAACAGTCAAAATAACAAGGGTAAGATGATTCTTTAAAGAAAATCATCGGTAGTTATATCCTATAATTTATACACACAAACTCAGTTATTTCGCAAAACATTTTCAAATTAGTAAAAAATGTGAAATGCTTCAATACAAGGAAATAGAACTTAAACTATCATTATCCCACGCAATAATCATCTCTGTAAAGGTTTAGATTTCTTACTTTCTTCAGGCGCGGTAAGAAGGGCAATACATTGGGCCAAGAAAATTTAATATTTTGCTATTGCGCGCCATCGTAGGAGTTAATACTAAGCTGTACCTGCCAGATATCAAATAGGATTACAGAAAAATTTCATTGTTTTTGAACGCCCGTATAATCTATAAAAGAATTCACGCAAAAACATTCAAACCTTGAAATGGTAAAACTGGCGTCAGAGGGAAAGGGGAGGGCTTACTACAAGCTATATAAATTGTTGCAAGAGCCTAAATTGACACATTAGACTTTGAAAAGCAAAGGCACCGAGTGGTAGTGAAGGCATAATTTTTTATTTAATGACTACCCGTAAAGGGGCAGGCTCTGTAAAGGGACAGGCTCTGGCGCCTTGATTACAAGCTAGAGTGCTGATCGAAGTTGTCGCGTTCAAATTTGTCACCCAACTTGCCTTCCCTCTGCTGAAGGAAGAATATTCAGCTTATATATACTTCCTTTATCGAACTAAAATCTCGATAAAACTACCAAAATCGCAAGAAAACGCAAGAAAAGACAGTTCTCTCAGGTTCTCCTTTTAAACAAACCTTTGTTCAAAACGACCTTTCCGTCAGGTCGTCAGTCTTAGGTGGCTTTTTCCAATGTTTCTGTCTGGTTTGAATAAATAAAGGTCTTTCAACCGGACGAGGAAGTAGGGAACTCCCAGTATGACAAGCCAGGAAGTAAGCATCTGTCACGGAGAATTCACATATCGACGAGGTGTTATCAAAGCGTGGGCGAATACAATCTCACTCCTTAACAATCTAGAGCTTTCCAATATCAAGTTAGAAATATGTGGTATGCAAACTCGTCCGGGAGATTCCGGAGGAAGGAATGCCACAAAAAGAAGAAGATATAAATCAGCAGGAATGAATCGTTTCATGACAAGTGTGCTAAACATAGCGAGCAGAGGCACAGAAAAATATTTCTCATAAGACCTAAAAATACCCAAGCGTGAATTGCTTCATCTGTAACATCACAAAGGCAAGCATAAACTCTACTGTTAGCGCCTAAGGGAGATTTGCAGTTGTAAAGATATATTATATATGCGGGAGTAGAATTATTCCTAGTGAACTTTCCATTCCACCTCTAGAGGTTTCGACGCTTGCATGCAGCTCCCTCTTAAAATTGTCTACGGCCTGTTCATGGAGTAAGGTAGCTTCTAAAAGAGCTACCTGTGGCCATTATTCCTTCTTCATGGCGCTCTCCCACAGTTCTTGCGCTCCATTTTGTAGGGGCGGGGCGTATTGAATCAATAGTAATTAGAGTGAACGATACTCTACATTTAGTGCCATATCTTGACCCCGAGTTCAAGATATAGGGGAACTGTGAAAAATTAAATGCGTTTCGAACTACTTCGAAGTTTTTATGAGATAATTCCACTAATTACAACATAAAGTCGCACAGCATAGTAATATATGGCTTCAAGAAACCCTAGAACATCATAGGCGCACTACTCGTTCTATATCCAATAAAATACCGTTAAAAATAAATTTCATTCACGCCTCGAAAGAAATAGGCCAGTCAGAGTCTCTAAAATAAGGAGGAAATTGTGGGTGATTTAATATTTGAAATATATGGTCGGTTGTGGCTCAGAATATCCTGAAAAAAATGATGCGTTGATGACAAATGTAGAATAACTCGACATTCGTCATTTTATCTCGTCAATTATCTAAACCATTCCGTTTCACATCTCCTCCCAATTCTGAGCATCATTTAATTATTCACCATTGCATTCATTGGGAAAATGAAGGTTCGAGTCATAAAAAGATATTGGGGTCTCTAGTGACACGGAGTGGGGCGTCACTGGGGATATACCTTGTTGAGCTTTTCCAAAGTTTTAGCAGAGCTCGTAATATTGTTGCTTTGCTTTCATTATTACAGAAGGATTAGAATAATTGGTACAAAACGCAGGCCAGTTATATTTTTGCTATAAATCTTTACTGTGAATGGTCAACACCTTAGACCCGACAGCGAATATCAGCGGTTGTTCAGTTTAACCTTTATATGGGTCCTCCATACTGTTATGGTTCCACAAACAGTTTTCGGGAGCGGACAATCCCATCTCTCCTCCCTTAGATTTCATATTAATAGATTCAACATCTACTGGCAGCATTCTGAGGATCTCTTCATATATCAACTCATTGAAAGGCGCTCATTTGTGCCTTTCCACACCTGTGGTCATACAGAACCTAGTTATGGCGTCCTCATAAGCGATTTTTTTCCAACGTGGTCCTCGAAATGGGCCTTTTAACTTTTCTCACAATCCGTTTTGTTAGACATGGTGGAATAAAACACATTCTCTTTGCGCTTATTCCAATTTTTGTCATTAATTTGATAGTATATTGCATTAAAGCAAATTAGATTGACTGAAATGGTTCTTCTAGGAACGTCAAACCGCCCGATTTATTCATCTGATATAAATTCAATGACTAAGTCGGCGTGGAATCCTTAGAAAGTATTGCATACGGCCATTCCTTCAGGTGTTCAACTACCATGAGGTAAAATCTATTCCCTGATGTGGTTTTATGGAAGGGAAAGAAGAAGTCGCGGAAGAATGGCTAAAACAGCTCGGTAATAAGAATACTGAGAAAGGCTCATATTTCCGAACTAAAGGGAAGTTTAGGCAAGCGTCTCAACTTATCACAAAGTTATGGATGTCTCTGTGCACTTCTGGCCACCGATATATCTCCGTGTTAATATTTCTCTTTTTTTAAGGATCTAATTGCCCAATTAATAATGGAATGCTATCATAATCTCGCTTCCTTTTCCAATATATACCAATGACCGTATATCTGCATTTGTTAAACGAAATATTTTTAATTCCCATTAAACGATTTTTTTGTTCCCATTCCGAAAAAATTTTGGTCTCGCTTCACCCATTCACTGTGCCTCATGTCCGCTTTTTTGATATTCACTCTCATCAGAAATCGAGGAAAGTACTTTAATTTAGCTTTTTGAGTCAGGCGGTCCTGGCATGTAAGCGATGATTAATTCTGCACTGCTTTTTCTGCTCCACCAGTGTTTTCGATTGCATCATTCGGTGAGGAAAGAAATTCTGCAGGATAGTTGACCCTTCCCGTCTGATGAGTGATTTAGAATGTTATTTTGCGAATAAAAAGAGCCAAAGTGTTAGGCAATTGTGAACATTTTCTTCTCGACCGCAAATTGAAGGGCCTGATGATCTATTATCGACTCAATGTTTTTTAATGACAGAAATTTAACACTAAATGTTTTCCCAAAAACACGACAGCCAAGACTTTTTCTCGCAAACGGTATACTTTTGCTGCATATTTCAGTGTACGACGCGCAAACTGTACTTGATACACCATGTCATCATCATCTCTTTGAGATAACACAACACAGAGTGCTCCGAGACGTCAGTTTCGATGAGTAATTTCTTCTTATAGTCCATGTGAAAGAGTACTAACGGCTTGCAAAGCTTCGGTTTTAGTTTGATGAAAGCGCGCTACATTCATTGGTCCCACTTGAAATTTTCACGCCTAGACGTAACTGTGTTGAGAACGAGGTAGTAATTTTTGCGAAACGCGGATTTAATTGCCTATAATACGGGCGACTGGCCAAAAAATTTTCACTACTCTGCTTTTGATGCGGGTCGTGGAGCGATTTGACCCTAAAGTTCGTTTCTTGATCAATCTCAATAACCTTCTCGCTCACTAAATGACCTTGGGTAAACCAATTCACTACCAGTCTGGTCGAATGAGTGTGTGGAAGGGACTTTGACTAGTCGTAGACCACAGGATTCAAAGCGATCACTTCGTTCGTGTTGAGTACTGCGGCACTTTCTTGCCCTTCAAGGAGAAAGAGATGTTTCATTTTGTCATGAATTATCTCTAGCTTTTCTGGTTTGCTCAACATTTTCCTGGTCCAATCGACTAATTCTAACTTAAATTTACTGGCTGTAAGTAGAAGACGCTCATTTGTCGCAACAGATTTTGCTCCGAACGCTTGCTACTAATGATACTATTATGCGCCTGGATACCATACTTTCGGCCATATTATGCTATTGTGTAGCTTTTTTGATATATAGAGTACGATATACGCGTAATGCCACATACTCGTCCTCGCCTGATATGCGTTCTTATCTCTTCCATTGAGGTAGCCGGAATCAAGACCGCTGCAAGCGAAGTTCAGAAAATTTTCTTTGTCTGATTCTGTTAATTATTTTCAATTAATGACGTCAGACTCGTGATTATCATAGCTGGAGGTGAAAATTCCAGTGTGTTCTTTGCTCTCTTTATCCAAACGCGTTCCCTTGTCGCATTTCAAAGGAAGTATCACTTGCGTTTCGTTCAATTGGACTGAGACTATTTGATTATATATATCAATACAGTCCTATATTTGCTCTATTGTCGGGAACCACATGATTATATCAAAGTGAAGGTATTGCATTACGAGTAAATCCCACGTCCTTTTCAATCTGGCTAGCAATACTGACAATTTTTCGAGAATGCCCAAGAAGTTCCTTATCCTAAAGAAATAATTTATTCAGCTCATGTAGACTTCTTTTCTCAATCTAAAATCTCTGTAAAACTGCCAAAATTTCTACAAAACGCGGGGAAAAAATTCATGTAGACTAAGCTAATTTGGCAAAAGATACTTGACAGGAACTAAAAAATCATCTCCTCAACATATTAGTCCCTTCGATCAGAACCTAGAAACTTCCCTCAAGACATTATAAGTACCCGTGTAGTTCCCATAAATACCCAAGAATGGCTCACAATTTCCGATCCTTCCCACAACCAGTCCAGTTCACTTGAAGATCCTCCATCCACGTCCGTGGTCTGGACCACCTGATCGAACCAAGTAATTCCTTTCTCGCCTATATGAATCTGCTCGCCATCCCACTCTTGATCCTCGGACCTCTCTTCCTCCTGTTTTTACTTCCGGATTCTTCCTCGTCCCCATCATCTTTTACTATGTAGACTAGTTCCAGAGCAAATTACTCCTCGAAATACTTTCCTGCCTAACTTTCTTCCTCCCCTTGCTACCATACACCGCGTCATGTGCTTTAATCTCTACCAGATGACTACAGTAGCGACAAGCCCCATCGGGTACTTACTTTCTTCATGAAATTGGTCCTCTACATCGGTTTGCTCTAAAGGAAGTAGAGGGATGAAAGTGGTGAGGCGAGAATTGCGAGGTTTCGAAATAGGCCGAGAACGGGGGATTCCCGTTCATTTTCGCTGCTAAAGGGTTTAAAAAATTTCATTGATCATCTTTAGAGGACCATGATTAAAATTTAACGCGAACATGGCAGGTTCAAATAACGTCAACAGAATCAAATTTGCAGGTCTGTTGAATCAAGAACTAGATGAAAATTAGTCTTGCAGTATTAATTAGGGAATATTAAGGGCTAAAATACGTGTAGAAGTCTTGATGGTGGCAAATTATGTTGAAGGTTGAAAAAAATTAAAAAAACCCTGTAAGAAAACAATAATTTGCTGTAAAAGAGAGGAATAGCTTTGTATATAAAGAGAAAAAGAGGAAAAGATGAGAGTACAAAACACAGGAATTTCGCCTCATAAAAGAAACAAGAAATTGTGGACAGAAATACTAGAGGGAACATCTTGGCTTGAATAACTAGAGTAGTTGTTTGAAGAGAAAGGAAGAATCGACTAAGTTTTAGAAGGTTTCTCCAAAAGGTTGGGTATTTTTATTGTTGGAAGATACTTTTGATCTATTCTAAAGTTTTCCTGGCAACCTCAATCTTCTCAAATGAGTGCCGAAAAGCAGTGAGGGAGTAACTGAGCCCCCTTAATCGCTACATTCAGGCCAGCCATCCACCATTCCGCATTAGATATGACGGCTAGCGCAGCTTGCCTTTGCTTCAGACCCAATTAAAGTTTTCCGCAGGGCGCCATTGACAGCGCACGTATCCATTGCTTTCATCGCCACAATCTTTAACACATCAAAAATCACGGCGCATACATCCAGGTGCGCTCCTCCGAGAATGTAAATTGGCCAGCCCGCTCCCTACCTTTGGAAGGGGTCGCGATGAAGTATTGATATATTTTATGCTTTTTATTTTGCGCCAGACTCAGAAAAGACACAATTTGAAACACTTTACCCTCCTGTCGGAGGGAGACGGGAGATGCACCTGTGTTTTACTGCAGTTAATAAATGAAAATGATGTTAATTTCCATCAATGAACCAATATTTATCGACATATGATCGACGTGGATAATTCGATGGCCGGAGGCGTGCAAAATTTTTCTAACAACTCAAGAATATTTATACTGGAGACCAGAGTAGAACTGCTACAAAATATGATTCCAGTAGTATGATAGTTTTTTATACCAAATTCATGCTCAGTTATAATTAGAGAATAATTATCCAGGTGAAAACTAATCCAAATAGTAATCTTCTGGAAATAAATACCCAATAATTATAACTTAATAATTTAAAAGACAACTGGCAGAACTGAAAATTGCTTCACATGTAATGCAGTACAAAACATGGGGCGGTGAAAATAGATAAACCTATTCATAGATGATTCACAATAAGAAAAAATGTGGGTCTATGATAAAATATTGTTACACAATTTATCACCTCTGTATTCGAAGTGGAAAACACATTAGAAAGCTTCACAATACTTTTTTATTAGTTTTCCAATTTACACAGCCCAAGACATGAAAAATCCACTCTCTTCCTCAAATATTCGGGCCCATTTTTCAATCGCTGAACATCTCTGAACGTCGTCAACGCTCATGTCAGCTCTGCGCAGCTAAGCACGCAAATGTTCACGTCTCTTGTACATTTTCTCGAAGCATTCCTTAACGTCGCCGTTGATATCGAGACAATGGAAGTAGCATTTCAGCCCCTACGCAATTGCTTTGGTTTCTGTAAGATCGGATATTTATTTCTCGCAGTACTGCCATCGTGCGCCACAGATGGTGCTATAGTATTCGACCGAATGATGGAACGTGGCGTCCGAACGTTGGCTAGAGGAGTCTTCGATTTTGAAAAATTTCGGGAACTCCCAACTACCAGTCAAATACAAAGAGAAAGAAATTCCCTCGTGCTAAGATTCACGTCCGCGAAAGATATCCCAGATGATGCGTTTCTGACCTCCAGTTCAGCCGCCAACATACTGTGCGAAAAGACTTTTGCCGGACACCGTAAGGGTTCTCACAACATACGAAGACACCCTTGATCACTAAGTTTGATTTTAATCCTTCCTACAGTCAACGATTCTTCCGTTCAGTGCCTTTTGCTCAAAAAAACACCCTTGCAAAAGATACTCACGGAAGTAGTCCACGAGGCTATGCAAGACGGTATACCTCTCGGAGACGAGATGAGGCAATTTTTTCGTGCTTTGATTGCGCTACCAGGATGTTGAAGAGTTTCGGGGAGCTTGTTTATGCGGAGAAAAATGTTCTTGTGGTAGGGATACCCTTGAATCTACTTCTGAACTTCTGTTGTCGCGAGACCGTCCGATGCGATGGTCGGAAAGTTGCAGGCGCTATGCGGGACGAGAAGGAAAGGCGGTACCAAAACGAGCAACATTAGACTGCTGTGTCTGTGCGTAGGTTTCGGTTTCGGCGGGGAGGTAGGAGAGGAAAACGGATGCAAAAGAGATCGTGGAGTAAAATCCGATGGCAAAAATATGGGCTCACCCAGGTCGGTCGATCATATTCCTTGAATTGGCTACCCAGTACAGTCAGGTAGCTTTTACGGATGCAACCCCACTATTCGCCAGCGGCGGCGAGCCGAATAAACTACAGTACAGATCAATACCAAAGAATTCAAGCGTGAGGGTGTAAGACCAAGTAATTACGGTACTGAAATATGTCGGGAATAATTCAGATCTGATCGTAGAATTGCAACAGCGCCCCATATAGGAACGCAGTCAAAAGACATGGGAATCATGTTATAGTGATGGTGTGATCTAACACTGCCTCTTGATGGCCTAGACCTTAGTATCATTAAAATAGTCTCGGAGAACATGTTTTATATACTTGCGGAGCGGTTGGTAGGAGATCCAGTCCGTCTTTTCTTCTCCGGGCAAAGCCAATTCACTAACAACTCGATTATTCCGTGGTTTCATCGTACGTCTCGAGTCTCGTCGACTGCGATAAGTTTCCCTGTTTGGCAGGCAAGGTGTTCGAGTATACGCTCGGTAATGCTGAAATCCTTACTTCTTAGAACCTAAGCTGGCGACCATGCACTTCTCGACGTTCGCCGCTGAGGAGATCCTCTATTAAAAAGATGTAATCAGATCTGCATTCGATAACTCTGTACATAACTGGTCACTTAAGTGAAGATTTGTTCGTTCGATTTCGCTCCTTTATTCCACGGAGCACATAATGGCCTTCCACAAAATTGATGGATCTGACGTTTGACTTGCAATTAAAATATTCGAATAAGACTTGACGCTTCTTCGAGGATAGTTCCGGGTCTTTCTTTTCCATACCGTCCAACGATGAAATCAAATATGCTATTTTTGCGCGCTGAGCTGAAATAGTATCCCATTTGAAGCGGATTTTGACCTTCTTCCCGACTTTGCTCTTAATAGCACGCAGCAATGTCTCCTATGGGTGATCTGCAAACACTTTCAACGAAAAATGGATCCCCAGGCGGTTTAGCACTGGGGATCTCAAAGCTGACTGAACTACTGGAGCGGGGCTCGGCCAACACTGGTAAATCATTTCGTACTCTGAAAGCAAAGCTCGCATGATCTTAAGAAGGTCACGATTGACTATCTCTACTCTGTCATTTGACCACGGCAAGTAAGCGAGTGTAAAATGATGCTCAGAGTGGGTCTTTTCGCGCAGGAGGCTTACTACCTCGTTTTTTGAAATATGAGCCACTATTCCGTACCTAAACGGTGTGCAACACCAAAAGAGGTGAACCAACTCGTTAGGGTTTCGGCTACCGTTTCTGTTTGGTTTAATTGCACAGTGTGAGCCATATATATCCACTATGGTCATCTTTCAGGACCAGGATGTACCTGAATCCGTCTAGACCCTTAGGCATGAGGCAGAATTAGAAATGCAGGAGTTCTTTTGCTCTACTGTGTGTAGAACGTGACGTAACGCCAGAGGTACGATTTTATTTTGCTTGCGTGCAAAGGCAATGAAGGCAGGAACGGAGAATAAATTCTATATTGGAGCTCAAGCTCGCCCAGCGAAAGTGAGCTTGAATTGTGTACAGGTTGATTCGCCAGCTCTTGTGTCCACCTTGGCCAATGTGTGTAGCTATCATGAAGAATAGTTTTGGAAGCTTATCTTTACCTGGAATCCACAATATACACTTTTCATCCTTGATTCCGTCGTATGTCTTTCGGAAGGATTTTGAGGGTCTCTCCTTTCACAAGGGCTGTGATTTATCGATTGCCCATGACTTGGCCAGTCCAGAGCTCGCTTCAGGTCATGGTTAATTGGAGCATGCATAAAGGAATAAAACGAAGGACCTTTGAAGCGATGAAATCCTATTTGTGTTGACGGTCCAACGTGTGAATATTTCAGCACAAATTACGCTAACCTGGTAAGAGTTCAGCGACATAGCGAAATGCGGAGAGCTTGATTGCCCAGCGCATCAGCTTGCTGGATGTGTGTAGTGCGACTACGGGATTCATGCTATGGAGTTCGGGAGCCAAAAGTCTGTTTGACAGTGAGGCCTTTGATAGGGGTAAATCGGCGGGGGAGGAGATCCTCAGAACCAATTACCCTGAGAAGGAGGTGTTGCGAGCGACAAAGTGCTGCCGTGGTATTGTTGAACGAACAAAAGGGAGTGTATATAGAAGAGAGTTGAGAAAGCTACAAGCAAGTATAAAAGGGGCAGGGTCTACCACCTGACGCTCTGCGACCAGCGTAAGAAAACGTTTTCTTGGTCTGAAGTTGACTCTCAACTTCCTACTACTCGGGACTTGGCTTGAAGTTGTCTGCCACTTGGCTTGACCTCTCCATGAGGAAGCAGTTTACTCAGCTTATATAGACTTTTGGCTACCCCTAAAGTCCGAACAAAACTACAGAAGATACTAAGAAATGCATAAAAATACTTTGTGTGGACAATATACTCTAAGCAAAAGATACTTAAGAAACTAACAATTAATTTGGTCCTCTTATTTCCCATTCTCTAAATCAGATCCAAACAACTCCTCTAAAATATCCATGCTGTCCAAGCAGTCCCCACAAATATCTGCGAATGGCTCACAACTCTCTATTTCCCCCTGGGAGATATCTAGACTACTAAAGATATCTCCATCCGGTTCCATCGTGGGCACAACTTGATCCATACTCTCTATTCCAGGCCCCACCGGTCCAACACTTTCCATGCCCCCTGTTGCCTCATCTTCCTCCTCCTCCTCCTCTCCTCCTCCTCCTCATCCTCTTCTCCTCATCCTCATCTCCTCATCCTCCTCATCCTCTCATCCTCTCATCCTCCTCATCCTCCTCATCCTCCTCATCTCATCTTCCTGATCCTCGTACACTAGCTCAGGGGCTAACCATTCCTCGAAGGACTCCCCGCTCTCCTCCTCGACCTTCTCAGCCTCTCCCGGACTTACCTCCCTCGCTTCTTCTTCTATGAAGAGGCGGCGCACGAACTCGATGATTTGCTTCTTTGTTTGCCGCCGGATGTAGTCGTCGGCATCGGTTGGCCCGTAGGCGGCGAGACGAAGGCCATTGATGGAACGGGAAGGGCGGTTTTTGGAAATAGGGACAGAGGGGCGAAGGTTGCTCATTGTGATAGAAGTTGGGGAACAGGAGGCAATGTGGGGTGCTTTGGGTGTGTGGGGGGAGAGGGGTGATGAGTAAAATGATCGGGGGCATTTGGAACTTAGAATAAAGGGGTTTAAATAGGCTCCCGGGGCAGGTTCTATAGATTAGGAATAGGTAAAATAAATCTGCAAGGGATTTTGCAATAGTGCATTTGCGCCCTTCTTCTCAAAAAAGGCGAATTTGGAGGAGGAGGTAAGCTAAAAGGGAAAAGGGACTTGATTCGGGGTCGATTCAGAGGGTTAAATACAGTATAAAAATATCTAGATAAAATGGAAGTAAATTTGGAAATGACGGTTGGAGAAGTTAGGGGCGGGATCGTTGTAGGTTGCTGGATTACACGGGGAGGACCATTTCCTGTCTTACGTGAAGGAGGACCATTTCCTGTATTACGTGAAGGGAGGACCATTTCCTGTATTAAATGAGGGGAGGACCATTTTTTGTATTACACGCCCCCTTTCTCAAGGCGAACGTCCCGGGTCGTCACTGCTCTTCTTCTGCTTCCGTTAGTGTTCGCTGTCTTATTGATAAGATGTATGGTCTCTCAAACGGGTACGGATGCAACTGATTACCAATATGATGCTCTAAAAAGTAGGTTCGCATTACTGGTACCTCACTTTGTAGCATAGCCTCATATATTGGTTTGATCACATCGAGGTGGGGTTGAATACATTCTTCTTCCGTGACTCTTCCGAATCTTCCAAGAGTGAAAAAATATATGTGATATGCAAACTCTTCTGGAAGATGCCGGAGGAATGGATGTCGATAAGAAAAGAAGACGCGCATCATCAAGAACGAATCTTCGTAAGATAAGTGCGGTCCATGTAGCGCCCTAAAACATAAACAGATGCTTATCATGAAATAAGAAATGACCTGCGCATCGTTCGCATCCTCGGAGATATTGCGCAGCCAAAAAGATAATCTTCTTCTTCCGACTGTATGCTGTGCATGGTTGTGAAGCAAAGCTAGAGATGAAGTTGTGGTGGACGGTCCCGATGAATGGCCGCGACCAGCTCCTGACGTACTGGGACCTGCACGAGGTCCACTCGGGGGACGACCGGAACCTCTTCTGGGCGGGTTGTTGTCTCCTGAAGGTCCTCCTCTGGTCATCATCACTGCTTCAGGAGGATCCTCGCCGCCTCCAACGTTCCCAATTTGTGGCGGAGAAACGTAAGGTTCCCATAGAGGATACGGGACCAGCCTGTATTCCATATCCGGGGGTAAGGCGTAACCTCTCAGTCGCACGTCTTGGTTGTTCTTGAGAAATACGTAAATTGGACGGATAATATTCAGATACGTTTGCGACAAGTCTCCAGCAGCTACCATTCCATATCTTCCTATAGAGTAATGATATATTACCTCCACAAACTCTGGACCTGCTTCCGTGAACCTTCCGTTTTGGAATGAAAATAGAACTCTTATTAATAGTCGGAAATCTTCTTGAGGTAGCAATGGTCCGTTCAACGTACGAAAACATAGGCATATATTAATGTAGAAATGGATGATTACGTGGAGTTCGTAGTAGTCCCGCGTAACCGAGATGATCCATTCCCAGGCCCTTTTTCCTCCCATAGGAATCATTCTATAGTTAAAGATGAGTATGCCCCGTGGTTGCGCATAGTCCTGTGTGAGAAGGAATTCTTCAGGCCTCTGATGGTAAGGGACCAGACGACGTGCATGGATGGCCCTCCTTGATCTCTTCCCTGAGCTTGAACAGAGCTGATAGTGCGGGTGTCTTTCCTCCGTGACGATGCAAGGGTTCGAGTACTTGGTTTGGAAGGCCGGCCACTTCACAGCCTGCTGCATTGCTTTTCCATGTACTACAAGTACTTTACAGCCAACTGAAAAGGTTCTGACTGCAGGTTCTGCATCCTTATTTCTTGTCTGTGTTAGCGCGCGGTGTGATCTCCAGCCTTCGGTGGCCAGTAATTCAACTTCCCTACTCTCTTCATCGATAATATTTGTTTCCATGTCTCTCTTAACATTCTAGGAGCCCTTCCGTACATTAGCTCGAATGGTGAGCGTCCATTTCTTCCTCTTCTTCGACGGTAGCCGTATAACACTTTTGGTAAGGCATCTTCCCACTGGATTTCATTCTCCAACATAGTTTTCGATATTGCTCGTTTGATGGTTCCAACCATCCTCTCCGCTTTCCCGTTGGACATAGGAGCGTATGCGAGAACGGTCTTCAGCTGAATCCCTTTCTCTTCCAAGAAACGAAGCAGTGAAGTTGCAGTAAAACAAAGGGCGTTATCCGAGATGATCCTTTTTGGAAGACCAAACGGTTCAATTATTTCTTTTTCGATGAATCTCAGTACCACCTCAGCATTTGCCTCCTCGATTGCAACTGCTATTGGCCATCCAGTAAGATGTTCCACCCCTATAAGGAGATATTTGTTTCCGGAAGAAGTTTCCTTGAACGGGCCTGCGAAGTCAATTGAGAAGGTTTCAAAGAGACCGGAAACTGGAAAACTTAGAGTTGTCTTATACTTCCGTATTGGAGTGAATTTTTGGCAGTTGTCGCAGCTTTTCACGAAGTTATAGACGTCCTTATGGATACCGGGCCACCAGAATCTCTCAGTTACGAATTTTGGTTGTTTCGAGATCCCAATGCCCTAGCTCATCATGGAAAGTCCTCAATATCTTCATTCTTTCTTTCAAAGGGGCCACTAGTCGGGGACCGGCTTTAGTGTGCCGGAAAAGTTTCCCATTCCACAATGTAAAAGCCTTTTGATTCCTGCGTACCCAATTTCGGTGTTCAAGATCAACCTTTCTCATTTCTAGTCCATCGAGGAATTTGATCAGTCCGTGAATATTAGCTTCGTACTCGTTATCGTTCGGCAACTGCAACTCGGCGACTCCGACGATGTCCTCCGAAGCTTTTTCATCTGGAATCAGTGCGTCCCTCAAGCGGGATAGGTAATCGCAGGCTGATTATTGCGTCCGGGTCTATACACAATTTCAAACCGATATTCTGCGAAAATGTCGAGCCATCGGGCCAAGCGGTGATGTACATCCTTCTTTTGGAATGCTGTTTTAAGTGCCTGGTGATCAGTTATCAAGACAAATTTCTCGAGTGATAAAAGGTATATGCGAAACTTTTTCAGCGCGAAGACGACAGCTAGCGCTTCTTTCTCGCAGACTGAGTATCTCTTTTCTGCGTCATTCAGAGTTCGGCTTGCGAATTGAACAGGGTGTAGTCTTCCGTTTTCATCTTTTTTGGGACAAAACGGCACCCAAAGACCGTTCTGAGGCCTGTCTCCACAACGAATGGTCTCTTGAAATCTGGGTACATGAGAACTGGGGGGACACATAGCTTATCTTTAAGCTCCTGAAATGCAGTTTCCATTTCCTTGTTCCAGTAAAATTTTCCTTTCTTCGTAGTGCTGGCATGTAACGGTGCTGCAGTCTTGGCGAAATCTTTTATAAATCTTCTGTAATATGAGGCCAGTCCTAGGAAGCTTCGGACCTCCGTCTTTGAAGCGGGCCTTGGTGCCAACTCGATTTTTTTCGTTTTCTCTGGATCCACTCTAATTCCCTCTTGGTCGACGATATGACCGAGTAATTGGATAGAAGTTTTCGCAAAGAAGCATTTGCTCAACTTAATTTTCAAGCTATACTCCGATATCCTCTCCACAACTGTATTGAGTGCGAGATGTGCTGATCCAATGTTTCTGAGAATATGACGACATCATCGATATAGACTCTTGCGAATGGAAGTCCTTTCAAAACCTCGTTCATCATTCTTTGGAATGTAGCTGGTGCATTCATGAGACCAAAAGGCATCACTTCGAACCTGAACGTACCGGCTTTGCTGGTAAAGGTTGTTTTTTCCTTACATTTTTCATCCAATGGAATCTGCCAATAGCCAGTGTAAAGGTCAATTGAGGTGAAATATCTCCCGTCCTTCAGGTCCTCGAGGATCTCCTCCATGTTCGGAATCGGAAATCGATCGGGTATCATTCTCTGGTTCAGTTGTCGGTAATCGACGCAAAAACGCAGCTTTCCACCTTCTTTGGTGCGACCACAACTGGAAACGACCATGGGGATGAAACTGGTCGAATAATATCATTTTTCAGCATACTTGTAACATTTTCTGAGATAAATTGGTCATATTTTGGCGGTTGACGTCTAGGCTTGTGGTAAATCGGTTGAGTGTCGGTAAGTTCGAACGAGTGAGTAACCGGTACACTTGCTTGTCTCAAATCTGAAACGCTCCATGCAATTACTTCGGAAGATGTTAACATGTCGGATATTTTCAGTGAGGCGGGGGCGGGAAGGTGCTGCACTTTTCCTTGGATTTCTGCCATTTGGCGCCCTTTTTCTTCTTGATCCCAACCTCAATATTTTGAAGGACCTCTTCCGTCGTGCTCACATCTTCATATATGGAGTTCGCCGTATTCTTATTTTCTTTGCAAAGGTAATCTTCTTTCATGCTCCGAATTCTGTCCTTTGATTCGATATCATCGCAAAAAGAAACACATTCGGGTTTCAAACTTATCCTAGAATCCCAGTCGTCATCTGTTTCAAACCCGGAATCATAATCGTCCCATGCCATGTTCATTAACCCCCGAGGGTACCCTTTTCCACTTCTGAAAGTGTTAGTTGGTTCCGAATCTTCGCTGTCATAGCTAGAAGTGAAATCTTCACTGTCCGTTTCTTTTAAATCTTCAGGATGCGTGCTTTTGTCGAAATCCAGGGGCATCTTCACGGTTCTGCCGTCAATATTAACTGAAACCATTTGGTTGCCCAAGTCAATGCATGTCCCTAGTCTTTCCATGGTAGGGCAGCCAATGATTGCATCGAAAGGGAGATCCGGCATGACAAGAAAGTCTACATCACTTTAGATTCCCCAAAGAACACGGAAACCTTGTCAACAGTGCCCATGCATTTTGAGACGGTTCCATCCGCTACAGTTATTTTTCGAGTCGTTGGAGTAATTTCGAGACCTAGATCTGTCACCAAAGTTTCTGAAATGAGGTTTGGAACAGCACCCGAATCGAAGAGAGCTTGGGTTTTCATACCCAATACTTTGACTGGTACCAGCTTAAGACGTCTTGGTGCTGTCGAGGCCGATTGAAGAAACAGTTTCTTACCCTTAGCGGACTTATTAGACCTGATAATTTTTTTGAGTTCTTTTCTCGCATCCTCTGCGTCGCCCCTCAAAAGTTGACCAAACGTTATCCCAGTTGGGGCCGATGCAAGCTCAGCCACCAAATTGTACCTCTTCACATACTCTAGTACGTCCTTAGAGATACTCTTAACTTTCTTACTCTTTTTCGCCTTCTTGGCCGGAGTGACTCCCACTCCTGGAACAACTTGATCAGACCTCTTGGTTCGAGGAGGTACAGGTGCTGGGATATGCTCCAGCATTCCATACTCTAGCCTAGGTTTCTTCGATAAAATGTTCCCTTCCCCATCCCTTTTTGTCACATTGACTTGACTAATCTCTTCAGCGATGGATACGTTACCGGCATCCGTCAACCTTTGATCCCTTCTATTTTGTAAGATTTTCACCTCTGGTCCTGACTCACTCCTCGCTTCCGATAAATTTGCTCTTCTGTTGTCTTTAGACCAGCAGTTACTTTCATGATGCCCATATCGACCGCACTTTGCACAACGAGTGTTTCTATGTGGATTATCAGGACACCTGTTTGCAAAGTGTCCAGGCTTGTGACAGTAAGAACAGACTTCTGCGGCCTTAGGGGCCCCAGACTGGTTCTTCTTAATGGTAAGAGTAAGGCTTTCCAACTGCGAGGTTATCATGTCAAGTCGATTATCGAATCGGGTTTCCAACCTTTCTTCCAAGTTTTTGACATCGCTCCTGACAGATTCTAATGCCGCTGCACTAGTAGCCGGCCTTTGATAATTCTTTTCAGGATGTACGATAGACATCGATGTGCGGGTTTCCCTCGGTACCTCACTCAGTGACTGAAACGTCTCCGAATTTTTGACAAATTCTACTATGGTACCCTTCAGTTCATCAAAAGTGTGAGGGCCCTTGATGAGGAGGAAATCGGAGAGCCGCTTATCCCCCATAGCCGCCTTACGCAGCATTCCGTACTTGGCTTGGGCGTTGAACCCAGCCTTTTCATAAAGATCACACAAGTACACCAATGAGCTTAACAAATCGTCGAAGTTGAGCCGGGCCTCTATGGCGGTACGAATCATCTCATCTGGTTCTACCTCCTTAGCATACTCTTTCACAAGCCACTCACATACCTCACCGAAGTTACGCCCATTCCCGTTAAGAGACCACCCGTCGATAAACTTGGACTTATATTTGTGCTTTGCGTCACCATGAAGATAGGCGAAGATACTTGCGGCCTTCTCTTCATCGCCCTTCTCTCGCATCACAACGTTGACATATGTGTAAAGAAACTCCTCAACGTCTTCAGTCTTGCCCCTGTGAACGTTATACGAGCAGCATTGAGATCCATGATTACCGAGAAAGAAATCCCCCCGAAGTGTTCCTTACTACTGCTCAACTCGAATACCTCGGGTGCAACCCCCTCCACAAGAGTACCAAATGATAGGGGTAAATCGGCGGGGGAGGATCCTCAGAACCAATTACCCTGAGAAGGAGGTGTTGCGAGCGACAAAAGTGCTGCCGTGGTATTGTTGAACGAACAAAAGGGAGTGTATATAGAAGAGAGTTGAGAAAGCTACAAGCAAGTATAAAAGGGGCAGGGTCTACCACTGACGCTCTGCGACCAGCGTAAGAAAAAGTTTTCTTGGGTCTGAAGTTGACTCTCAACTTCCTACTACTCGGGACTTGGCTTGAAGTTGTCTGCCAACTTGCTTGACCTCTCCATGAGGAAGCAGTTTACTCAGCTTATATAGACTTTTGGCTACCCCTAAAGTCCGAACAAAACTACAGAAGATACTAAGAAATGCATAAAAATACTTTGTGTGGACAATATACTCTAAGCAAAAGATACTTAAGAAACTAACAATTAATTTGGTCCTCTTATTTCCCATTCTCTAAATCAGATCCAAACAACTCCTCTAAAATATCCATGCTGTCCAAGCAGTCCCCACAAATATCTGCGAATGGCTCACAACTCTCTATTTCCCCCTGGGAGATATCTAGACTACTAAAGATATCTCCATCCGGTTCCATCGTGGGCACAACTTGATCCATACTCTCTATTCCAGGCCCCACCGGTCCAACACTTTCCATGCCCCCTGTTGCCTCATCTTCCTCCTTCCTCCTCTCCTCCTCCTCTCATCCTCTTCTTCCTCATCCTCATCCTCCTCATCCTCCTCATTCTCTCCTCCTCATCCTCCTCATCCTCCTCATCCTCCTCATCCTCATCTTCCTGATCCTCGTACACTAGCTCAGGGGCTAACCATTCCTCGAAGGACTCCCCGCTCTCCTCCTCGACCTTCTCAGCCTCTCCCGGACTTACCTCCCTCGCTTCTTCTTCTATGAAGAGGCGGCGCACGAACTCGATGATTTGCTTCTTTGTTTGCCGCCGGATGTAGTCGTCGGCATCGGTTGGCCCGTAGGCGGCGAGACGAAGGCCATTGATGGAACGGGAAGGGCGGTTTTTGGAAATAGGGACAGAGGGGCGAAGGTTGCTCATTGTGATAGAAGTTGGGGAACAGGAGGCAATGTGGGGTGCTTTGGGTGTGTGGGGGGAGAGGGGTGATGAGTAAAATGATCGGGGGCATTTGGAACTTAGAATAAAGGGGTTTAAATAGGCTCCCGGGGCAGGTTCTATAGATTAGGAATAGGTAAAATAAATCTGCAAGGGATTTTGCAATAGTGCATTTGCGCCCTTCTTCTCAAAAAAAGGCGAATTTGGAGGAGGAGGTAAGCTAAAAGGGAAAAGGGACTTGATTCGGGGTCGATTCAGAGGGTTAAATACAGTATAAAAATATCTAGATAAAATGGAAGTAAATTTGGAAATGACGGTTGGAGAAGTTAGGGGCGGGATCGTTGTAGGTTGCTGGATTACACGAGGGGAGGACCATTTCCTGTCTTACGTGAAGGGAGGACCATTTCCTGTATTACGTGAAGGGAGGACCATTTCCTGTATTAAATGAGGGGAGGACCATTTTTTGTATTACAGCCTTCACTGAAGTAGGGATCACTGTGCAGCGGGGAACCTCCGGTACTCTGAACTTCGAGAAAACAGTGAGTGCGGTCACCGCCAAACAGTTGCACGAGAGTGATTCATCATTTAGGAGAACTCTGAATACCAGTGAGACTCAGACGTACAGTAGGTTGACAAAGTCGTTCCGTGGCGGCCTCAGAATTCCTTTCCTCCGGTTCATTGGCGCAAACCTAGGAGGGAGGGTCACAAGAGACAATATGGACCGCGCTAGGGGCTACTGGTCAGACTACGACACCAAGGCGTCGGCAGCGAAGGAGATTCTGGAAGAGACGACCGTCGCGAATGTTCGCATTCATGGTAGTCTCACGGCAACTGGAACAAGCTTTATTCCAACCACTGTGAATGCCTACATCAAGTTTGCCAAAGTCACTCTTCAGGACGGGAAAAAGCTAGATGTAGTGAGCACGTCGGAAAATGAAGTGGTCGTCGCCGACAACCGCGGCCGACCGGTGCCTGTAGACAATGTGAACATAGAATTCGATCTCGGCTTTGAATCATAGCCGATCGCAGCACGTAAATGTAAGAACTAAGCACGTGTCGTCGCTGTCGATATATTGCATCAATGCCCATCTCCACTGTGACATTTGGTACATGGTACATGATGTGGCTGTGTCGTCTATACCTCAGGCATTCGCTAGAATACTTGGCCCTACCGTCATACAATGGTCCAAGATATCCATTTTTGAAATAAAGGCAATAGATGTACGAAAGTAACCGCGGCCGAAGGCCGGTCGCTTGCTTGAGCGATTCTTTGCATCACGACCTACTCTCCACAGAGATTGAGCATAACATTTTCACTGCCATACGGATTCATGGCAGATGCCTCCCTTATCAGCGCCAGCATTACTCGTGCATGGGGGAAAGTTTTCGGTGTCTTTACTGTTTTAGGATATATTCGATATATCCTAAAGTGTTCCAGACAACCACAATCGACCCAAAAGGTGTACTGACACAGAAATGGGGGAAGAACTACGCTCCGTAAAGGGTCGCCCTCAGGCCTGCCATCAAGCAGGCCACATTGGACATGATGGGTGCTGCAAGGTGCCTTGCATCATAGACGGGGTGAGAAAGGGGAAGTGTCTGGGTGGTTTACATTTAAAGGGCACGTACGACTAAGTTCCGGGTGAGAAGGTGATCTTGTGGAATCAGATATGTGTAGGGGTCAGTTGTAGCCGCTCAATACGTGTGAGGGACCTATTGTCTTTGTACGCATCTGATTGTAATCACATCTGATAGAGTGGAAATCGCGCCGACGAAAAGGGAACCACTAACTACCCGAGGTGAGAGTTGTTTCGAGCAACTCAAGTGCTACGGTAGACGTTAAGGGGTGGTGAGAGGAGTGAGCGTGAAAGCTAAGTGACTGCTCTAGAACCCAACTCTAAATGGGCAGGCTCTACCACCTATGCTTTGCGACTGGCGTAAACGAAAAATTCTGAGGTGTGAAGCCGGTTCTGAAATTCCTAACTACTCTGGACCCGTTACCAGAGGAGCTCGCCTACTACATCCACTAACTTCCTTTTGGAAGATTTGGAGAAGTGAAACCAGATGAGCTCATTAGAGAACACTATGAAACTATTTGTAGGATCTATGAAACTCCTGACCAAGAAACAGAGCCGGTCATCGCACGGTTCACATTCTCCCACAAACTCGGATATCAGCTACTGCCATATCCTTTCAACCAACCACATACTGTCCCTAATGAATGGATAGAACTACCAAAAAGACACTAGCAGCAATGAAGAAGACCGGGGACGTACGTCTAGAACAAAGTGGCGTGTTATTCGAGCATAACGACACATCTGTTTTATTTTGAAGAAATATCTTTTAGGCTTTTTTCTATTCATTTCGCTCCCGCCTACGTGACAAATCCTACTTTCTCTTCTCCTCTTCTCTCTTTCCTTTTTCAGCGAAGCAATTGTCTACTCACTCCCTTCCTCTCCAGAAATGTGTTCAAGATCTTTGGAGGGTATTCTGCAGTATACTTAATATTTTCACTTACTGCCGTGATTATATGTACCCACGAAATTACCGAACATAATTGACTCCATGAACGCCGTTACAGGTAATGGTCAGTTGCAAAATCAATTTTCTCTGATTTTTCATCATTGGGTTTCGAGATATATGACTGCTGGAGATATTTCAACCCATCAAGGGCCACTCCAACGTCTTTCTCAGACTAGCAAAAGAACAAAATATCAGCTACTTGCCCTCTCTCCAACATCATCGACCTCAACCCCTGCTCTACCATCAACAACTCCACCGTTAATGCAGGCTACATCAACAGTCTGGCCTTGTTTCAGCATGTGGCGAAGGAGTTTGACGACTACTGTACTACCACAGGATGGATAAAAAACTTGTTCGAACGTAGGCCCATCGTAATTTCTTGGAGAAGATGGAGTCGGTGGAGGGAACTGAAGGGGTGGAGGAGGATGAGATGGATGCCCAAAGTTCGGATGAAGAGGATGACTGGTAGACCCATGGGAGCCGTTGAAGTACAACGGTCGGGGCGTTTTTGTGGGGACCGAAGGGGAGAGTGAAAGCTTCATAGTGACATCAGACTCTTCGAAGGGGGCTATAGCGGATGGTGAGGGTCGCGAGGAAGGATTGGAGGATCTTGATACGCATGTGAAGCTCACTTATCATTCTGAGCCGTTGGAGAGAAGTTGTAGGGACTGCATTGGAGCATGGATATTTTGGAGGACTTTTTATCTGATCCTGAGAAGGCTATTATGGGTACTAGATGCAGATATTTCTGTTAAAGTACCTCATCGCTAGTCTCTATCGTCCACATGAATTGTTCTAGTACATTTTATGGTTCTCAGTATGTCTGTTTGCGACATTAGAGTTGTCCAAAAATTCTATGCAAGCTGAGTGAACGGCTTCCTCTTGTGGAGCAGGAAAAGTTGGTAGACAACATGAAGTCAATTCCCGAGCAGTGGAAGTTGAGAGTTAGCATAAGACCCAAGAAACGTTCTTGTTACTCTATTCCCAGAGCATAGGCGGTAGAGCCTGCCTCTTAAATACTCGCTTGTAGCTTTTTGAAAGTGTCGTCCTTACCCACTTCTTCCTATTCGCTTAGCTATATCATAGCAGCTCTTTTGTCGCTTGCAACACCTCCTTCTTGCGGTAATTGGTTCTCAGTATTTCTTCTCCTGGCGATTTACCCCTATCACGATGCAAGTGTCGAAAGGATGTCAGCCCCAACTAAATCTACCGACAGAGGCTGCGTGCTCTGATGTCAATGTTTAGGGGTGATGATGAATAGAAACGCTTGGCAACACATCCCTCTCCTGGGAAACAGAAACAAACAGAATACAGCTCTAGTTTTGATTCAGATCCATCAATTACAGTACTGCACATTGTTGTCCTTCTTGTGTTACCCAAGACCTATCCTCCGTTGTATCGATACGGTTGGAACAGGTTGTAGAAAAACAATGATTAAATGGGTTGGGGATTATACAAATTTATACTCAGGTACTGACTTGACAATGATGAACAAGGTACACTGATGCTACAGAGCCGCTTCAAATATCTGCGCTCTTAAGTTGATGGGTCGTCCATCGAGGGAATAGTACTGGAATTTCTTGTGGTATCCCTTCCAATCTGACCTTTCCTAGTTTACTTTTGTTCAACTTTCATCTCAGTCCTATTATGTGACGATGTGGGAAGAAATAATGAGCAGAAATTTTCGTTTGATCATTTGAGTAAGCGCAGCTTCTATATTATCAATATTTTACATCTTTCACACATCCAGCAGAATGATCCACGGGCTTACTACAGTTTTGCATTATTCATTATCGAATTGTGCGTGAAGCAAGACAAATTCCAGTCAGTTTGCCAGGTCCCTTGTTGACGATTATCGCCTTCATACGAAGTTCCCAAACGGGTGGGTTCTCTTCCGAAAGCTTGATGAGAAGCTCTAAAGCGTCCGCCATTGTCGACAAATGATAGAGCTCTTGTAAGATGGCTCTTCGAATGAAAGTTGAAACGTTGTAGTTTGACTTAGGCAGAGTTACGAGGCCCTGGACCCATAACCTTTGATAATGAAACCGGTACCTGCGATAGAACATCGAGGCTGGAATAACCTCTTGCGCTGTAGTTTTTGACTGAAAGAACGAAACGTTACACACAATGAAGCTTTAATCAGGTACGGTATATGCTTTTATTATGAACGTTCGTTTTCTTTTTGTCAGAGATGTACTCCTGTATTTACACCCCTAGCCATGCAAGGAAAGGGTCTCTTTGGCTCTAATCGAACTAGGTCTACCGCAGTTGTAATTAGTGACCATCAATAAACATAATATAGACTGGTTACTGAAAAGGACGTAGTTTGATAGAACATGGTTACTCGAACAAGACATTTATGTAATTGATAGAAGATCCCGTATCACTTGGTCAATTTAATTCAGTCTCAGTCAACATTGACGAGCGTCAGCATCTCATCAACCTTTATAGTTCTGTATTACATATATCAAAGAGGATGCTGGTGCACCGCCGTGTCAATCTACGACTGTAAACTCATCCGAGTTTCTATGCACACGTGGCCATATTTCACGTGTTCCTTCGGCCTAAGCCATCTTGATGTCGATTTCAGCCATCTTGATGTCGATTTCGCCACGCTAAAGTGCAAGGAAGATGAAGCGCATCACTTTTCTTGAAACAGTGTACATCAAATAGAGGATAAAAAATGGAGAGCCAGAGTGACTCCTACCCAGCAGGCACTCTGGTGAAGGCGACGGCGATTCACGGGCACAACAGTGTAGTGAACGATGAGGTAGAAAGACGGTACTACTGTACGTCATATACTCATCAAAGCAAAATTGAGAAGTTCATGATTCTACAGCTCTGGCAGCTTTCGATGACCTAGGAGGTATGATCAATTGCAGTCAAGTAGTGTTTACTTTACCACACTCTAACGGAAGGATACCTGCGACTTCGATACTGGGAGACACATGATGGTATCTTAAGAGACAACGCCTTGTCTGCCAACACCTAAACTCCCCAGGGCAACAATGTCGACCTCTGTCCCTCTGAGGCCTGTTGCGAACCTTTCGTGGAATGGTCCGCAATAGACTGCACCCCATATACCTGCTTCAGCTTCGGGATCTCTCCGCTCGGAAGGAAACTTCACATTACTCTCCATGGTGGGCCCCTTACATTAAACTTTTGTGGTCGCGCGGACATCGGTTGATGGAGAATTATCGCTAATAGGTTTTCTAGCCTCCAAATGGCATGATTTCAAGGCTCTGTTCCGCGGAAGGAACAGAGTCGCCACTTGTGGTAGCGGCGGCCAAGTCGTTTTCATTATTCGAGAGGACATTCATTGTCGAGCCGTCTTGGAGCTTCACCTTTGCAAACTCAATGTAAGTATACACCTGAACCGGAGTAGAGCTGATTCCCACGGCAGTAAGGGTCCCAGTAACGCGAAGCTCAGTTGCCACCGTTTCCGCAAGGATCTGTTGTGCTGCTGCCGCAACCACGTTGTAGTCCTCCAGGGATGGTTTCACTTTGTCCATATCCTCTTCCTCAACTGCTTTTTTCAAGTTTGCACCAAGGAACTGCAGGAAAGGGATATTAAGTCCGCCTTCATAAGACCTCTTAATGCGGTTGTACTCTTCCAGTTCGGAACCACTGAGCGTCCCAATGAATTTACTATCGATTGAGCCAGCATGCTAGCGCTGACGGCTGTGACTTTCATATCGAAATTCATTGTTGCGTTTGCTCCCTTCTGGACTGAGAGACCGGCTTTTGTAACCCTAGCGTACCCAGAACGGCTCGACTCGACAGCATAAACAGTTTTCTCTGAGCCTGGTTGGCTCGGTCCATCGACTGGAGCGTTCGAGGACGGTGATGGAGCTGAGGATGGGACGCTGTTGGAGTTGGAGATCCCGTTACGGTGGGCTGTAACGATGGCGACGGGGTAGGGGATACGCTTGGAGTCGAAGTCGGTATCGGGGCGGCTGAAAGGGACGGACTGGCGGACGGAGATGGCGTGGGCGTCGGCTGCGACGAGGGCGGTGCTTTACCGCAGAAGAATCCCGCCGCTCCGGATGGCGTCAGACACGGCTGAACGGCACAGTCTGAGCCAGAGGCACCGCAAAGAATCTCTGCATGCTGCCTCGAAGAAACACATAGCTCAGAGCAGAAAGAAAGAAAACGGGAATTGGAATCGTCGGTTTTATTCTGCTGCGACTGCCCAGCGGCGACGGCCAACACGCAGAACAGCGCTAACACTGGGATATCTCGGAACATTTCAGGTGGGAGTAAAGCAGGCCTTCCACCGATTGAAACGGGTATAGATCAAATGCCAACAGTGGTTCCTGAGACGGGTGATCCTTGGTTATGTACTCACAGAATACATCGCAACAACAGGAAATCTCACATACTCTGAGAAAGTGTGAAGCACGAAGGACTGAGCTGACAAAGGCCTTCCGGGTTCGTTGAAACCAGAGAGGAGCTTCGAAATTCTCGTTGACAATTTCCTTAGAAGCAATTGGAAACCACGGACCGCAGTACGATTCAACAACTGGCAGTTGTGGGGCCTATCACCCTATCTATTACAGCACTCCCTACGCTAGCTGCGCCCAAATGTAGGCACACTTTTCAGTTTGTTGCGTCAGGGCGAAGTTCAGCTCATACCGAACAGTGGTTATGCTATCGCTAAGAGCCGAATTGCAACGCCCCTGCCTGAAACAATGAAGACCTTGGAACCACCCCTCTGTTCTATTTTGCGATTTCCAGATCACGTGCGATAGGTGGAAGTGCGCGCTGGTCAAGGATGTTGTGGGCTCTCATGCAGAGCTGAGCTGGAGACAGGGGATGGGACCTGGTACCCTACCATGTCCCGCTTGGGAACATGGGTGGGACCCACGCTGGACTGTTTGTAGGCAGAGCGGTCTGTGGACAAATTGTGCCCTTCTGGGCAATCCCCACAGGGCCTTACATGTACTGAATGTGAGCAGAAAACGGGCTCTTCCTGTTGTGTTGAGGTAATTTCCGTCAACTGCATTTTGAATGTCGCAATTCAAGTGCGACCTCCCCTGGGCGACGCAAAGCAAGGGAGGGTTGGGAACCTTGCACTTCGGCATTACTTTGCGTAATGGGGCAGCAACTGTACAAGCCCTATCCGATCCAGTTCCTGAGCGACTTCAGGATTTCCACAGTCCATGCATTCATTTACCCATCGAACTCCTATAAAGGGACTCTCGCCATGGGAAACCTTCGCTGCCTATACCCATCGATAACCGCCGCTCTCTGCAATCCCTCTAGACTTGCATTAGAACTTTGATAGTACGGCAATATGAAGTACTCACTTTCGCTGCTTATCGCGTTTTCGGCACTGCAGATCGTTTCCGTTTCTCAGGCATCGTGGTCCGTCAGGTTTCTTTTGATGGGGGCCTTGTGCAATTAGAGGAAGCAGAGCCGCTGCCCTCCGCGGAGGCTGCTGAGAATATTGACATTCTAGAGGACGACGCTCTCATTTTTGAAGAACTGAGTGGGGACCTGGATCCAAAACAGGTTGATACTGGGATCTCGCTTCAGAATTTTTCATTCAGTCCTTCTGACAGCGGTGAGCCGGAGCCGTCTATGGAAGTGTCTGACGGCCTAGAGACTGATGAGGCTGATGACGAGGATGCTCTTGGATTTGAGGAGCCGGGCAACAGAGAGGCGAGGAACGGGAGGGTATCATTCCTTTCCAAGCGTTTTCTGGACGTCAGCTCGCTCCTGCGGGTGAAGAAGCTGTGTACGCCATGGAATCGAGCCAAGCAGGATACGGATCTCTAACTGAAGTAGGGATCACTGTGCAGCGGGGAACCTCCGGTACTCTGAACTTCGAGAAAACAGTGAGTGCGGTCACCGCCAAACAGTTGCACGAGAGTGATTCATCATTTAGGAGAACTCTGAATACCAGTGAGACTCAGACGTACAGTAGGTTGACAAAGTCGTTCCGTGGCGGCCTCAGAATTCCTTTCCTCCGGTTCATTGGCGCAAACCTAGGAGGGAGGGTCACAAGAGACAATATGGACCGCGCTAGGGCCTACTGGTCAGACTACGACACCAAGGCGTCGGCAGCGAAGGAGATTCTGGAAGAGACGACCGTCGCGAATGTTCGCATTCATGGTAGTCTCACGGCAACTGGAACAAGCTTTATTCCAACCACTGTGAATGCCTACATCAAGTTTGCCAAAGTCACTCTTCAGGACGGGAAAAAGCTAGATGTAGTGAGCACGTCGGAAAATGAAGTGGTCGTCGCCGACAACCGCGGCCGACCGGTGCCTGTAGACAATGTGAACATAGAATTCGATCTCGGCTTTGAATCATAGCCGATCGCAGCACGTAAATGTAAGAACTAAGCACGTGTCGTCGCTGTCGATATATTGCATCAATGCCCATCTCCACTGTGACATTTGGTACATGGTACATGAGTGGCTGTGTCGTCTATACCTCAGGCATTCGCTAGAATACTTGGCCCTACCGTCATACAATGGTCCAAGATATCCATTTTTGAAATAAAGGCAATAGATGTACGAAAGTAACCGCGGCCGAAGGCCGGTCGCTTGCTTGAGCGATTCTTTGCATCACGACCTACTCTCCACAGAGATTGAGCATAACATTTTTCACTGCCATACGGATTCATGGCAGATGCCTCCTTATCAGCGCCAGCATTACTCGTGCATGGGGGAAAGTTTTCGGTGTCTTTACTGTTTTAGGATATATTCGATATATCCTAAAGTGTTCCAGACAACCACATCGACCCAAAAGGTGTACTGACACAGAAATGGGGGAAGAACTACGCTCCGTAAAGGGTCGCCCTCAGGCCTGCATCAAGCAGGCCACATTGGACATGATGGGTGCTGCAAGGTGCCTTGCATCATAGACGGGGTGAGAAAGGGGAAGTGTCTGGGTGGTTTACATTTAAAGGCACGTACGACTAAGTTCCGGGTGAGAAGGTGATCTTGTGGAA